>JAOUZG010037989.1:359680-378713 GCA_026289955.1 Argiope argentata | reverse complement strand
ATGTTTTCACTTGATAACTCATTTTTAATTTTGGTAATTGTCATTCGGAACAATAAATCTAATATGCATTTTTTTCTTTTTAATCTTCTGGCGAAGAAGGAAAAGAAATTAAGGCATTCAAGGCATATTTCGACCCTGGAGTCAAAAAGAACACGAACTGTGACTTATGTCCAAAGACCACTTCATTTTATTTCTTGAAGGTGAAGTCAAATCTGTATTTTATATCTGCCTCTGTATTTTATGATATCAAAGGATATCCAATAAAACTTTTTTATTGAATGAGTTGGAGATTTTTTTTTTTATTTCTCCATGAAGTACATGTCGCTAGTTACAAAAAAAATCGTTTGTTTGGCATTTGAGTGAACGTTGCTGAGTTGAGTTGGTTTATTCAAACCAAAAACGATCTCATTGTTTTTCCAATTCAAAGAATTCTGTGTATTCTTTGTTTATTTAATTCATACTGTACCAATGAACAGAAAATGCAATTCTATCAAACAAACAATTAAATCAGTAATTCAATTAATGACCACCCCGACAACAAATAAGTGGCAAATTCAGTTTGTTTGTTTTTTCCATGTGCCATTGAGGTTAGGCTTAACATGTTATCGGCCGATTATTTTAAACGAGTTTCTATTTATTTTCTTAGTATTTGATGCATTTAAAATCAAACATAGTTAATGAATCGATTCTCCAGATTCATTTAGAAGTACCTTCGAATTAAAATAATACAGAATAAAGGAATGCAGAAATTACTTATCTGTATTGCTTTACTCCCAACTGGCGTAGAAAATTCACGCATTTTCCATTGCCATTGAAAATTAACTCGCCAGCCGAATACTCTTTATGTGCATATGTGATAGTCGAATCTATCGTGGTCACAAAGTCCTCCATGTGGAGAGTAACACCACTGGGGGTACTGGGTCAGAAGTGATCATTCTCTGTTCCAGGTCTAAATTACGATCTGTGGATGAATGAATGAAATTCATGAAAGAAAACCGCTCCGTAAAAAAGGTTTGTGACATGCGCGAGTTAGAAGTCAGACTTCTGCCTTCAGATACTCAAGGATACATACCGTCAGAAGCTACTACACTCTTCCTTCTGTAGTAAAGAAGAACATGAGAACAACAACAATTGTAATTATTTAGTAAAAAGGGAGAAGAATAAAAATTATTATTTGTGTGAAATATTTTTATGATTGCATCTTCGTCGATATACTGCAATTTCGAGTATTAGTTTATCATCATAATAGGAACCCATTATCTTGCAACAGGTTTCCATGACCTTTCTGTATCATAACAATATCTGTCTTCTGATTTCTCCCAATTTTTCTTCTCGAAAATATTGAAAATGAACTTTCAAGTTCCTCTTGTAGCCGAATTCTACCAATATTTATTTTACTACGTTTTTGTTACCCAAATCCTCCGTGTTCACCGTTTATCAAATTCCCATATATCGGAATTTCCAAATATCTCCTTTACATGAAGAACTGCTTCAAGAATCTTGGTTTCTTGGAAAAACAAACTAATGGCCAAATATTGAATAAAACGTCGTTATATTGGACAACAATAAAAATTTCTTCGCTCAAACAGTGACTATTGATTTCGTTCAAAAGTACGAATATAAATTCAATAAGAAAAAATATTTTTATCAATCCTTATCACAAAAGAAATTCTCAAATGATCTAAAGTCTTTCAGTAAAAAGCAATAAACATTTGCCTGTGAAATATATCTTATTCTTATCTTTATTTTTATAAATCCCTCCCTCACAAAGAGATAGAGTTTTATTTTAAGTTTTCATTCTCTCTGTTTGACTGCAGGTATTTTACAAGGAGTTTCGCTCCTCGATAAAAAAATTTCAAGTACAAATAGACAGTAACTTGGATTGAGAAAAGATGCAGAAAGCAGATGAAATAAAGATAATAATGAAATCTGGTATGCATATTTCAATGTATCATGTCATAACATCATTTCTTGAACGGCCGAGCACCACGCGCTCTTGCGAGTTAAATTATATTTTTATTCATTTTAATCGTATCACCGAATGAATCATTATAGTACTGTAAACGATCCAAAAAAAATTTTGTCTCGCATTGATTGTTTTTAAAAATATATCGCATTTCCTATTTATTTCATTTCATATAATCACGTGCTCAAAATGACATTTCTCTAGGTTTTATTTAATGTAATCATTAACTTATTTTTTTAAATCGGAGCTTTTGTAAAGGTGATGGCAACGCGTTATTAAAAGCTGATTTTTTGAGAGGCTCGTGCAGATAATAAAATTTCAATTTTCCGCCAACTGTTTTTTGTTGACGCTCATTCCCAAAATAACATCATGTTCTGACATGATAAGAAAGTGTATTTATCTTCTAATCCCTCTAACGTCCTTTCAACTTAAGCATAGTTTTGATTTTTATTCCGTTTTAATGAATGATCGTATATGATCGAGCGGAATAAAAATTTTCTTGTTGCTGTTATTTTTGTTATTTACGGCACTTGCCATGGACAAGCGCCACTAAAATATCAACAGATTTTAAGCCAAATGTATACATCTCTAGTTTCAAGTAGCAAGAACTAGGGTCAAAGTTACGACTTTAGCTACACACTCATCACAGTCGTTTGTAGAGCCCAATTTCACAGGTGGGCACAGTCACACATCTCACAGCGCGCACACAGAACAAACATAGTCGAATGGAGAATATAACCCGCCACTCACGGAACACGAGGAAGACGCTCTACCTCTGTGCCAGAAAGCCGGACAGAATGTTCTTTAATTAGAGTTAAAAGCAGTGGGAATGGTCTCCCAGAAGCTTTCTCGTTTATTCTCTAATAAATGCATCATGCCAGGAAATGCCTTACATAACAATGGCGTACTATAGTTAAGAAATATCAAATTTTGGCGGGCATGCTGCACTTTTACGAATCTATCGTGTCACCCTTGGCGAATTTCTTGGCGACTAATTCCTTGCTTAAGATATCGAAAAATCGAATTTTTCCCTTAGAAACGATTTCCCTCAGTCGTTTAAAATAGATATTCGACAAAGAATTGATCTTGTTGTTATAATATCCCATAGTCAATTTAATATATTTAAATCATTGCGTTTTCATTATTGCATTAACATGTTTCTGAAAATACAGACCGACAGACAATCAAACCTTGTTGGTTTTGTCTCAAACTTTGAAAGATGTGTACACTATAGATGTTAACTCTGTGAGCAGAATCTAATCTATCCAACTCTCTTCGTTTTGCAGTTATTGTGTTAACTTATATTGGAACAGCTGGATAGATTGACTAATTCTAAAGAGATTTTATACAAAATTTGATAGAAATCTATATATTTGATATAAACGTATACAAAACTTCAACTGTCTAGTTAAAAGAGTTTTTGAGTTATCTTTGTCAGATAGCCTGTTGAACATTTATCAAAAATGTATTTATCGAACTTGAGGATTTATGAAACGTGGAAATTCGCCAAATTCTCTAGTAGTTTGGCGATTATTTTATATTCTCCATGCCACATACAATAGAAAAAAAAATATTTTAATATAAATTCAGGTGAATTTCAGAAGAAAAAAACAGTTTTCAGCAACAATCAATAGATTGATAAAAATACTTTTGGGAACTAAGGAAATCTTTACTATTGTAGATAACTGAATAGTGTTTATCTAATGCTTAATGAAATATTACTCCTATTTATTGAGTTTTCCAAAACATTCTTACTATAATATCTTCTCAAGAACGTCCAAGTAATAAATAATTAGCAGATAAACATTCTATGAAATTTAAAAAACTTCATTTCTGAAGTGGCGAAACTAATCAATATGAATGAATTACATTCATTAATTGGATACACGGAATTGAAGCTGATCGCGACTGAAGAAAACTGTTTCCAGAAAAAAAAAATGCAATGATCTCTTCAAATTACGCGCACACTGGAATCTAATCATGAAAGAGAGCAGATTGCTAAATGAAATCTCATAAATAATCTTTTTGCTCTTTTATCTTGGCTCCAATTGAACGGCTCCAAATAAAAGAACTTTGTTTGATGTCTTAACATTACATTTCATTCGACGTTTCTTCAACAGATCGATAGTCCGCCAAGATCTGGAGATGCAATGGATTTTTTTCCAAACTTGGCACATTTTCTGTGATTTTCACTGTGCGATTTCGGATTGTACGATGAACGCTACGGATTTAACGAGAAAAAAATCCAAGATTTTTAACTATTCTGTTCATAGGTTGTTGTTGCATAAACTCTAAATAAGATGATGATTTGATAACAGTTTTGTTATCATGTCAGAACATGTTATTTTTTTGGGATGAGGTTTTTGGCTTCAATAGAAACCCGTGAGTGAAAAATAAAATAAAAAAACCGTAGGTGAGAAATAATAGTTTTATTATCTGCACGAGCATCTAAAAAAATCGGCTTTTAATAACGCGTTGCCGTCACATTTACATAAGTTCTGGTTTTCTTTAAAAATAAGTTAATAACTACATCAAATACAACCTAGAAAAATGTCATTTTGAGCGCGTTACTATATGAAATGAAATAAATATTAAATGCGATATTTTTTGTAAACAATCAATGCGAGACAAAGTTTTTTGGATCGTTTGCAATACTAAAGTGACTCATTCGATGAAACCATCATAATGAATAAAAATATAATTTAACTTGTGCGAGCACGTGGTGCTTGGCCGTTCAAGAAATGATGTTCTGACATGATACATTGAAATATGCATTGCAGATTTCATTTTAATCTTTATTTATCCTACTGTTTATATGGCATCTAAATCAACTTCAAGAGAATTGATTATTTAACGAATTTTCTTACTATCAAATTGTTAGGGTAATAATAATTATTATTACTAATAAATCATTTAGGGGCTTTTTTTAAGCTTTATGAGAGTTTAGGACTTGAAGACTCCAGAATGTACCAGAAAAAAATTGGTTTTTGTTTTCTTTTATAATTAGTTGTCATGACTGAATAATTTTAATTTCTGGTATAGGAAGTGTATTAATAATGTAGAAAAATAATGTTTAATTTGAAATCAGAAAAATTCGAATCTAAGAATTTGATAAATCTCCAAACTTCAGGCTTCTCTTTTACTGAAGAACACATTTTGGAATTATATCTATCTATCTATCTGTCTGTGTAAGTGAAGGTAACTTCAAAAAGTTTTCTGTAAGAAGAACGGAATTTTCTGAATGGTCTTTACATTAAAGTCGCCTTCACTCGGGAAGAAGTTATTCTTTTCTCAAATTTAGGCTTAGACTCATTTTAGGAAATAATCAGTCTTTGTTACTATCATCTAATTGCCTTTTCTTTTCATTAAAATTATTTATTGGAAATGAATACCTTTAATGGCTAAAATTATCTTTAGTAAGAATATGAACCTATCAATCCATCCTTATCATTTATTATCTGTAACTGTTGTTGTCACTTATGGCACTTGCCAAAAGCAGAACCCAGATTCTGTACACCAGATCTGGGTATTACCATGGTGTATAGAACTTCGGAGTAATAAATGGAGGCGATTGAACTTTCCTCAAACAAACTTTTACTTATTGTTATTGTTGTTACTTATGGCACTTGCCATGGATAAGCCCCGCTGATACATCAGCAGATTTTAAGCCAGGGGGATGCGTCTCTTGTTTTACAAGTAGCGCCATCTAGGGCCAAGAGTATAACTTGGCTACACACACGCCACAATTCTTTGTAGGGGACAGGCTTCATTCATGAATATTCTTGTCATATTGTAATTTAGATCTGGAACGGGGAACGATTACCTCTGACCCAGTACCACCAGTGGTATCACTCTCGACATGGAGGACTTTGCAACCGCGAACAGATTCAACGAGCGTCAGCCGCCACACACTCGGGGAATCTTTTGGCCGCTGAGGTTCGCACTCGTAACCTACGGAGTACTTGCCCAACGCTCTCCTAACCAGGCTATCCCTACCCATATTATATGTAATTTGAGAAAATATCTCGTCAACTTTTGAAACCGGTGTCTATATTTATCGAAATTTTAACCGCGTCCCGAGGGTATGAGATGTCCTTTCAATCAAAACAAACGAAAATCAAAAAAAAATATACCGAGTGAAACATTTCTGGTTTTACTATCGAGTGCATGAAGTAGTATAATCCCTAAAAATTTTGAACTCAAGATGTTGACATCCTCCCCCCCCCTGAATCCGAAATTCTAAATTTCAGACCCAACCCCCAATCCCCTTCGAGTCGTTAAAACATAGGTTGAGAATTACATCTAAGGGTTTTGTGTATCTATCTATCTATGAGTGCAATAAGTTAAACGTATTTTCAAATAAATGAAGCAAATTTGCCATATTGTCTTCATACCAAATATGTATTCTTCACACTTTGAATGAAGTCCATTTCATAAGAAGTCTGTCCGGGCTCAAGTGGTCAAGGTAACTACAAAACAAAAAGAGCTGGACGGATAAAAATTTAGAAAACAAATTTATCATTTATAGAATAGAATCGTATTAATTTTCAAACTGTTGGGGGGGGGGGGGGGGCTAGTCCGTAGATTGGATTTTCTCATGCATGCACACACGCTCACTTATTTATACGAAATTTGATGCCAAATATTCGTTTCGATTGGTTAAAAAGAAAATAATAACTGATCCTGTCAGACAGAAATCCCATTTTTTATTAGAGTTTGTTATGGATGGTATATATACATACAGAGTGGCCATAATTAAACTGACTGCGCTCACAGTGTTATGTATTGCGATCTATTTGCGAGAATGACGCCACATTTTGAAGGAAGAAAACAAGACGAGAAACGAAGGATTTCGCGAAAAAAGTTAGTTCCAAAAGTCTCCGCTGGGGGAATATGTGGCGCTCTGTAATAGAAAATAGAATGTTAATAAATGCAAATCTATACGGAAATAAAATTATCTTTTATTTTGCACATTCAAATCATGTTCAATGTGGCTGTCGTGTTTGTGGACCGCATATTGCATTCTGTGCACGGTATTCACAACAGCAGAAAGTAACATGTCTGCAGGAATCTCCCGTACAGTCCGTGATACGCTATCCTTCAAATTAGCCAGATCCTGGACAACTCCTTGATAGACCTTGGACTTAAGGTAACCCCATAGCCAGAAATAGCATTGGGTAAGATCAGGGGATTTTAACCCTTTAACTGACAAAGGACCGTTACCTTTACGCATTTTTTGTGTGCTTTCTAAAAGCACGAAGAGCGGCTGACGTGTTGCACTAGTCGTTTTACATATCTAAAACGTTGCGACTGTTTGGCAGAAAACGTGAAAATTTAACCATAATTCTTTAATCCACAGAGCTAAATTCTTAAAAATTGGTAGCAAAGCCATTATGATATTTTATTATGTATTTTCGATTTGAATATATATTTTCACTTATTTTATGAGTATTTCGATTTGAAAAGTGTATTTGATTGTTAATATCGTCTGATTTTGCAAACTGCATGTTTTGCTTTTTGTTATTACTATTAGGAAAGATAAGAAGATTAGAAAGGGAATGGAATGAAGATGGAGTAATTTAATTGAGCGTAACGATTTCAAATTCCTGTTCATTCGGATTCGTAACTTAACTGAAAATGAACTCAACTGAATTTCTTACTGTAGAAAATCTCAGCTCTAAAACAAAAATAAGTACCTGGAAAATTCTGTCGGATTGACGCATGTATATTAAAAAGCTAGGATGGCGACTTCAAACGTTCGATCGATTAACTAAGTTGAAATGTCTTTAAGCAAGAATTTAAAAAAATTCTTGGAAGCTAAGATTTCATTAATTTTCTGAGTTAAAGCTTAGAATATGAAAAATTCATACTTCATTCTAGTAATCACATTTCTTTTTCTTTGTGTTTTTAGATGAATGTCAACATTAAACTTACTGTTATCGATAAAATGACCGTTCATTTCCCAATTGTAGTTTCTATATATCAGCGAATTGTCGATAACTGTAGCTTAAATCTAAAAAAAGCTAGAGAAAGAAACTGATGTGTTCTAGCTAGAGCGATGAGATAAAAAAAAAATAAGACTTGGATATCATCCATAGTTGTGATGTCAACAAAATGAGGAGACAAAAATTATTGCGTTTTTCAAGCATCATAAAATAAGTAGAAGGATTAAAATGAAATCTGTTATGCAAATTTCAATGTATCTTGTCGGAACATCCTTTCTTGGACGGCCATGCACCACGTGCTCGTGCGAGTTAAATTATATTTTAATTCACTTTAATAGTTTCACTGAATGAGTCACTTTAGTATTGCAAACGATCCAGGAAAAACTTTGTCTCGCGCTTATTTTTTTAAATATCAATTTTGAGAGCTCTGTGTCCTTCATACATTCTGTAACCACTTTCAAATTTAATAACTACTTTAAAAGCTAATGAATCATTATACAGTTTTATGATAACAGCATACAAATTATGCTTAAATTGCATTCAGATATATTCTAAAATGAAATTATTAAGCATTCCATTTTTATTCGGCATGGTAGTGTTAAGCAGAAATTAACAATTTAAATAGTTATTTGGAAAAGAAAGGGAGAAATTAAATCAAATGCCACTGTATAAAAATAAATGAATTATAGTCCATGAAGTATTCTTGATAGAAATACCAAAGAATAATATTGGTCTATCAAGATTAAAGATAAAACAATAGGGCTTAACGAATAAAGTCTAATAAGGTAATTCATTCAGTTCTTTCCAAAAAAATGCTCCCTTATCCAAGATAAAAGCAAGAAGCAAATAAACAATGTAGAGGTAAAAGAAAAAAAAACAACCTTTTCCGTTCTAAACGGACGAATTCTCTCCTTTACCAAAATTAGATTATTTATCCTCTTTCTGTGTGTTTTGCCACTTCGATTTCCGTTTATCATTACGGAACATTCAAGCTCTTAAGTTCTATCTGAATTTTTATACAATTTTCTTAAAATTAAATGTATGGCAATTTTTAGGCTCATAAATCCATGCATACCTGTTGTCATTTTGTACTTTTAAGTCATTAGACTATAATAGGGAGGAGAGATTAACTTAAGAACTTAAAAAGAAATGAAGATTAAAATTGAAATCCGCTATGCATATTTCAATGTATCATGTCAGAGCATCCTTTCTTGAATGGCCAAGCACCACGTGCTCGTGCGAGTTAAATTATATTTTCATTCATTTTAATGGTTTCATTTGAATGAGTCACTTTAGTACAGCAAACGATCTAAAAAAGCTTTGTCTCGCATTGATTGTTTCAAAAAATATCCCATTTCCTATTTATTTCATTTCATATAAACATGTGCTTAAAATGATATGTTTCTAGGTTTTATTTGCTGTAGACATTAGTTTATTTTTTTTAAAATCAGAGTTTTTGTAAATGCAATGGAACGCGTTATTAAAAACTGAATTTTTGAGATGCTAGTGCAAATAATAAAATTTTTATTTTTCCCCTATGGATTTTTATTGACGCCTGAAAACCTCATTCCCAGGACAATATCATGTTGATATAAAATAATAATATTTATATTATGAATGCACTGGTGATCTGGTTTTAAACATAGTAATTGTACAACACTGAATAATTAAAATGTGTAACTTGTGCATAAATATTAGTTTTAGTCGTGCTAATAGTTTCATTTTAAACGTATAAATAAGATAATCCGATCAGAAATCTCATCATAAAAAATAATGGTCAGATGCCTAAGATGATAATCTCTCTCCAAACTTTCATACAACATATGAAAGTTTGGTTTTGTAGGAGTATATGTGTATCAATCTATATATATTGGCGAATTTTATGGCGAAATCGAGATTCTAACCTACAACTCCATGTTCCCGATATCAAAATTTACCACAATAGCCGTCATGCAAATGCGGTCGATCAGAAATGAGGAATTTAAAGTTGCATCTTGTCATCCGTGTATTAAATTCATAATATGCTTCCTACATTTTTTTAAAAAGCGCTATAATTTCGTAGATCGGATAAGATTCGATTCGGAAAGTTTTATTTTTCGCTTCCTCCATTTCTCCAAGAAGATTGGTATTTATTCAGCTGGGAAGGGAAAGGAGGAGATTCCTCCTCTGTATCGTGAGGCAACAAAAGAATTTTTTCATCAGCCTCTTGGTGCTTACAATTCACTACCTCTACGACCACCAGTCGAAAGGTCATCTCTCCTCCAGACACTTTCCACACCAAGCGGGCAGACCAGCCACCATTTGCTCTGCTGTTTTTCATCGCAGAGCGGATGGGGAATGGAGTTGCATCAGCAGACGGGACTAGCTCACTCGCATTTCCGAGGGTTGTTGGCTGGCACTGGCTGCTTCCTATCGAACAAGAATTCTCCCCACGCGCTCACTCGTTTCGAACAGGATGTGACATTACTGTTCCATCGACCGACCCACTCCCAGCTCAATTTTCGCATGAATTCCGTGCCTCGGTCGCCTTGGTGCCATTTTGCGTTTCTCAATTCGATTCGGGTTGTCTTTTGTGTCTGCTCGTTGTTGGCTCCACTTGTGGAAAGGTTTCCTTTTGTTTGCTCAGAGGGGTTTAATGGGAAGTGGAGTGCTTTGGAACAATTCGGCTCTAGAATAATCAAGAAAGTAGCCTTGTATGCTCGTTCTAAGAGAACATTTTTTGACATGGCGCATAGTTCTGGCATTTAATGCTTTTCTTTATTTGTTACATGCCATTTAATGTTTTATTTTTTTCTTTATAATCACTTCTCCATCCAAAAAAAAAAATGACTTGAACATTTCCTTTCATACGAAATTTTGTACGTATTAGCTATATGCAAATGTGCCAATATGCATTATGAAAAAAAATATTTTGCCATAATATCTGTTTTCGGATTTTTATATTTTACTCGGCTTGATTTTCATTGGTCAAAATGGAAACGGTACAAACATTTTCAAGAACAAATAAGATTCCGTTAGAATTACTGAATGCTAATGTCAAAGGGTTTAGAAATTAGAAAATGGTGTGGTGAAATATCTGCGGTGGAAATTAATCATTTTTTCTATCTTGTTTGACTACGGTCATCTCAACAGTAAAAAAAAATGGATCGAACATTTCCTTGCATGAAAAATTTTGTACACATTAGCTGTATGCAAATGTGCCAATACGTGTTAGGGAAAAAATATTTTGCCATAATATCTGTTTCCGGCTTTTTATATTTTACTTGGCTTTGAGAATATTTTTCATCATTCTCATTGGTCAAATTGATAAAGAACAGACATTTCCACGAAAAAATAAAATGTCTTAAGAATTACTGAATTTTAATGTCTAAAGGTTTAGAACAAAAATGGTGTGGTGAAATATCTGTGATTGAAATTAAATCATTTTTTATTTCTTGTTTGGCTACGGCAACCTCAGCAGCCAAAATAAAAATGACACGAACATTTTTACGAAAGAATAAATCTTTGCAATCATGAGATGAATGCTAGTAGGCTTAGAAAAGAAATTTTTTTACCTTTGTATCCATGTTTAGAATGCTATCTTCCCAATCCGCCTACACATTTTGATTTCTGTCGCTTCAAGTATCCAAAATAAAAATAGGTGCAGATGCGTTTATGAACGAGCAAAGCTGCATATGAATGAGTAGCTTTTAATAGCATTAGTATTTGAATTAGTAGCGATAATCTACTTGTTTGACTACGGTCACCTCAGCAGCCAAATTAAAAATGACACGAACATTTTTACGAAAGAATAAACCTTTGCAGTCATGAGATGAATGCTAGTAGGCTTAGAAAAAAAATTATTTTACCGTTATATCCATGTTTGGAATGTTATCCCCCCCCCCCCATCACATTTTGACTCTGGTCGCTTCAAGTATCCTAAATAAAAATTGATGCAGATGCTTATATGAACTAGCAAACTGCACATGAGTTAGTAGTTTTTAATGTTTGTGACACAATTGTAGCTATATTTTCGTCAAAAAAAATACAGTTTGTGTTTGAATTTCATTATTTTTCCTTCTTTGCTACATTGAGATGAATATGATTAATTTGGCAGACAAAAATAAAAATGCTGTGATCAGACTTTTGAATAAAAAACTTTTCATATCTATTAATTAGGTAATTTCAAATCACAATCGATATTTAAAAAAATATTTGGGAATAATATTTGTTGTTTTGGCGCTGGAGCATTCAGCATATTTTCCATGTTTGTCATTTGACTCAAGCTTTTAGTGTTTGCTTCATTAGCAAAAATAAAAATACTATGAGCACTTTACATACATGACTAAATATATTTTATGTAATAACTGCATATAAATATGCCTTTAGATCGGGAAAAAGAATATTCTGACGTAGTATCTATTTTCGGCATTGAAATTTTTCCTTATTTCTCAACATTGTTTATATAACTATCCTTTTGGTCGCTTCGATATTCAAAATGAAAATAATAAGTTTCCATGAATAAAAAAAATTTTGCAGGAATTTGCTGAATGAAATTATCATTGGCTTTTAATAAAGAAGGCTACCTTAATGTCTGTGTTTGAAATTAAAACATATTTTCTTGCTTGCTACTTTGGTTGTTTGACTATTGTCGCTCCAGTAAATAAAATAAAAATGGCACGAAAACTTCTCTGAACAAATCAAAGAAAAATCTTCGTCTAGACTACCTATGCGCAAATGTCAATAGAATTAGAGAAAATATTTTTAGTTAGTATCTATGAATAGAACTTAGACTACTGTTGTTTCAATAAGCAAAATAAAATGGTAAGGATACCTGTATGAATGAATCAAGTCTTGCTTGAATTAGCTTAATGTAAATTATGCTTATTTAAATAAATTTAGAATCGGTCCATTGGTTGATTATAATCGCATTAGCAGAGAAATGAATATGTTTTCTTGGAATAAAAAAACCTTACCTTAAACCTTACTTTGCCTTACTCTCCATGTTTGAAATTTAATCTTTTCTCTTTTCTGCTATGTTCTTTATTCAACTATAGTCATTTCAGCATGCAAAATGGAAAAGTAACTGCACTTCCATGAATGCCCAAATATTCACACGGGCATGCTGAATACGAATGTGATGAATCATGACCATAATTTCTGAAAACGTATTTTGTTTTCGAAGTCAGTATATATATATAGGTGGAATAAAAAAGGAATTAATTAACAGCTATTTGTACTAGTTAATTATTTTTAATTATACGATATATTATGGTAAAAATTACGGCGGTAGACTTTATTAAGTAAACTACATCACTGAATTAACTTCAGGAACTTTACAAAAGATTATTTATAACGTAATTAATTTTAGAACAACACCATATTCCAAGTTTTTTTTTTTTCTTTTTCTTTTTCTTTTGTGAAAATAGTTTCAGCTCAAATTGTGCTTGTTGTAGTTTTGAATTGTAAAACTTTATCACTATATACCTACATATCGTATCATGTCATTAATTTTGATAATGTCTGGTTCTTTATCTATTCATAGTATAAAATGAAGTCTCCAGCAAGCGTCTGTATATTGGAAACATAAAAACTCGAAAAATAATATCTATACCAATTTGTAGAGCATTTATTGGGGAAGGTTTTTGCACATTAAAATCATACCAAAATAAAAAGGGGAGTTTTATAATTTCTATTTTAACTTATTCGCGCATGCGTGAAAACCTCAAACTGCGAATGTGTAGATAGCAAGAGCTGTGGTACGCATGCGCGATACATTTCTTTGTTTAAGTCTGATTTTAAACAGCGTTTTAAATCTCATTTTGCCAACAAGAAGGAAACCCAACCTCGAAATGATGGCCCGTGTTTAGTCTACGTATATACCATATTTTTACTTTTGGAACAGTCTAAATATATCTGAATATGTGCTATAAGAAATTGCTTTGTAGCTATTTTTGATTCTTTCTAAATATATTTTTATGTTTGTTCGATATTTTATGTTTGTTCGATATGTTTGTTCGATAGCTATTTTTGATTCTTTCTAAATATATTTTTATGTTTGTTCGATATTTTATGTTTGTTCGATATAAATATATTTTTATGTTTGTTTGCCTACATGTTGGGTGGAGGCTTGGTTTAAGTTTAAAGTTAATTTTTCTCCTTGGATGCTATGCCACGGGCAACGCCGTGCGGGTACTGCTAGTATATTATATATAAAATTTCTTTACTAGCCACGCTTTGAAGTCTTCTAAGAATTTTTTAAACCCCACTGCGCATATTGAATATCATCATCATTATCTTTTTTTTCTTTTGAGACAAATTTTTGATAACTCATAATTCGTGTCTTTCTGTATGTAGTTACTGAAAGGAGAATAATGAATCTAAAACGTAATTAAAACTTTAACATTTGGTTTCTTTCTTCATTTAATAAAAAAATCAATAAATTTCAGTAAGAAAATTACTATGTTTCTTTATCTTCAATAATATTTCAAACAACATGCAACTTTTAAGGAGAAGTAGTATCGCGTACAAAGGACAGGGCTTTCATTAGCATTCAAATGATTCATGTGAAAAGTTTTCTGAAGTGATTATGGTCACACGACGGGAATTAATGGAAGTAAATGCAGAATGGTAGTTGGAATATTTCATAATGAATTCCGAAATGAGGCAGTCCATTTCGGTAATCCTTAGGGAATTCACCCTTTCGAAATCCACAATGCATAGAGTGTGCCAAGAATATCTCATTTCAGCTAAAACAATCGACCAAAAACAAAGTAATAGCAATTATTGACTGAGATTTGAACGCATGCATAGAATTGTCAGTGTTAATAGACAGATAACAGTATATGAAATAGCCACAGGAATCCATGTGGTACCTATTGGCTACGTGTCCGTTAGGGCAGTGTGGCACAATTTAGCCTTAATGGGCCATGGCAGCAAAATACCGACTCCACTGCTTTTACTCGCAGCCCAACATAGCCTGCAGCTCCTCTCCTGGTCTCGTGACCATATAGTTTAAACCCTAAACGATTGGAAAGTAGTGGCTTGGTCAGATGAATCATGATTTTAGTTGGAAAGAGCTGAGAATATTGTGCAAGAGTGACTCAGACAAAATGATCCAGTGAATTCAGGTTATCAACAAGGCACTGTGCAAGCTGGCGTTGTTGTGTGGATGGTTTTTATATGGAATTGACTAGGTACTCTGGTTCAAATTAATAGATCATTAGCTGTAAATAATTATATGAGACCATTTGCAGCCCTTTATGGACTTCATTCACTCAAACAACCAATAAATTGTTACGGAGGACAATGTGTCACATCATCGGTCCACAACTGTTCGCAATTGTTTTGAAGAACATTCTGGACAATTCCAGGGAATGATCCGTCTACCAAGGTCACTTGACATGAATCCATCGAATATTTAGGGTTATTATGCACTAAATTCTACATTGGCAACATTTTCACAATTATGGGTGTCTATAAGAAACAGCACAGCTCAATATTTCTTAAAGGAGATTCCAAGGACCTGTTGAGCTCTATGCAACTTCGAGTTGCTGAACTTCATTGGTAAAAAGGAAGTTTGATACATTATTAGAAGGTATCCCATGATTTTTGTCATTTCAGTGTAAAGCTAATAGATGAAAGATTGCATGAATACAGTTACACAAATTTAACGGTTGCATATTTATTAAGAGGATTGGTGGTCCTTGCATAAAGAACATGATTAACTAATCAGGTCATTGATGCAATGATATATATACAGGATGGCCATACTTAAAATACCACTTTCAAAATATTGTAAAAAAAATTATTGGTCAGAATGGTTTTAATTTTGGACTAAATATACTTCAAGAATGCGGAAACAATAGGCCGTAATGAAGAAAGTTGTAAAGCATATCAATAGGTGGAACTGTTAGTGGCATACTATTCTAATTTTTAAAAAACTCAATTCAATTATTAGAAGCAAGTGGGGTATGTGGCGTTCTCCTCAAATTGTATCTGAGCAACTTGTTTCGAGTCACTCAACGAAGGATTCCACTCAGCTTGTGAAACTCTTTTTCAGGAACAGTGACGGTGTTTTGGCAGCTTTCAAGAAATTCTGGTTATGAAAGAATATTAAAAAAGGCTTGTAGCCAATGTCACCCAAGAATCTGAAGAAAATGATTAAGAAATTTGGAGACACAGGTTCTTTTGAAGTGATCTCTGGCAGAGGAAGGAAATCAGTTGCTACAATGTCAATAGAAGATGTGGCTGCAGCAATACCGGAAGGGACAAGCAATTATATGCAGATGTGCAATACTCAGTCTTTAGATATGTTTGTGAGCACGATGCATAAAGCTTTACGCAATATCCTGCATTTCTATCCTTGCAAAATTACATGTATTTAGGAGTTGCTTCCTGCTGATCTATCAATAAGACACTATTTTCTAGAATTTCTTGCGTGCATGGAAGTAGACAATGAACGACAATGATACATATTTAGATAGAAGAAGGACGCTTTTTTTTCGAAGATTTTGTCAATATACAAAATTTTAGAATAAGTACAAAGGAAAATTACTTTGCACCAGCATCAGTAACAATAACTGTATGGTGCAAATTGATGACATTGTTTATAATAGAATCATATTTTTTTCTGGTAGGATAGATCCTGTACAGTCAATAATATAATTCGAGAGAGTTTTTTTACGCAGGGAAGTAACAATCAGGTCATTTCAAATTATCTACAGCGTGCATGTCTTGATAGAATCATTTTGATGCAAGTTGCGCTCCTCTGCACATTGCAATGCTAGTAATGCAACAGCCCAAGAGGTATTTCGGAAATGATAAAATTATTCAACCGTCATTTTTTCACCAATCTTGGCTTCAAAATCACTGGACTTGAATCCTTGTGACCTCTAGACGGGAATCTTTCTTAAAAATGAATAACACAATTGCAACTTTAGCTAACTTAAAGGCACGAATAACGCAACCCATTCACAATATGACCCCTGAGACATTTCGATCTGTCGTAGAACATACTGTTTATCGGTTTCAACGTGTAGCGTAAAATAGCAGACAGCATGATGAACATGCCTTGAGCAAGTCTAACAATGATCAACGGGAGTTTTCCTTATAGGTTTTTTTATCCCAAGTACTAATCATGTGCTTTACTGCGGCTTTTGATCGAAGTATAATTAAAAACGTATTACCGTCATTAATGTAGTATGACCTTGTCTTGGTAGATGGACTTTTTCACTAAAAGTACCACAACAGTTAAAGGACATTAACTGTTGACCAAAACCAAAACTCCCAAGTACTTTGTACAGTAAAGTTGATTTAATATGCAACTCATGCTAAAGCCGTCGTATTTCAATGTCACTTGCAACAATGTTCTCTTAAATTATGACGCTTACTGTGCCATCTATTAATGAAACTGAAAAATTTCTCGTTGCTCAGCAATTTCCCTCTTTATGTATATTCATTAAAAATTCGAAATCATTCTGATCAGTAGTTCTTTTTTACAGCATTTTGAAGTTTAATTACAATCACCCTGTTTGGTAACATTTATGTGTATTTGCCTGTTTCTGTGCTCAAATTTATTCATTAAAAATAATGACCTGACCGAAAGGAAAAGTATTTTGCAGTAAAGTCCGAATATGGCTTGTTTTTCAGAAAAGGGGAAAGCTATAAAACGTAATTCCTATTGCAACTGCAAATTGAAGAGTGGCTTTTGATTTAAGCTTTTTTTTTCTTACAATGATATCATTTTGAAGCCACTTATAATTCCCAAAAGTGATATTTTATGAATTCGATATTCCTTATCTAGTATTTAAATTAAATCTGCTAATGAAATTCCTTTCTCCTTACCATCTGATAAATGATTCTTAATATTTCAAAACTATGTCCCCTTCCCTTTAACCTCTCACGTTGATCTATTAGGATCTGCGCAAAGCATACAAGTGATGATAAGCAATTCACTAGATGCCTTTTGAAATTTGAAACTGAAAAGCCTTTTTTTTTTTTTTTTGAAGCTCTAACCTATAACATATTGAATGCATGTGAAAGCACATATAATGTTGATTGTGGTTAAAACCACAGTAATCTTTTATGACAGAATACATGTGACACATTCGCCAGGAAGATATCTCAACACATCTTGTTCATTGTCACAATAGTCACTACCACACAAGCCCTTGTACTTCATGCTTTTTCATCATTGACTATTACAGTAAGAAGGTTGGTGACCTCAGATCCACTCATGCAATTCGAATACGCAGAAACCTTCCTTTCTTCGCCATGAGTAGAAATTCCTTGGATGCATGCATCACCGTACATCGTTTCCTCCGGGCAACCCAATTGCATTGTCCACAAGAGCGGAGTTTGTTTTCGTCTGGGAAAAATAACCTTCTCCAGAGCTCAAAGAGAGCTTTCTTTCAGGACCTCCGCTGCGGAGGCTAATGGACAGCCTCCTGTGAAGAATATGATGAAACAAACCAACTGCTTGTGCTCTGTCAACGTGCGAAACTAGCAGCCAAACTAAATTTGTCTAAATTCCCTAAAATGATCTTATTGTGACATCATTTTACTTGTTTATCATTAGCTCCTTTTGTATCACTAGGCTTTTTTCATATTTAAAGCAACGAAAATATGTAGAAAAATTAAAAGGCTGACACATTTTTTATTCCTTTTGATAGAATCCATTTGAAGCCTTCCTTTTTTTAAAATTGCTGTTTATTTAATTCATTAATTTGCTTGTGCAATAAACGTGAGCTGAAATGTTCTATTTCAAAGTTTATATGTATTTTCATTTATTTATTCTACAAATTAAAGTATGAATTAGAAATTGGATAAAATACAAGTATTTTATATATTATTAATTAAATCAGATTTCCATAAATATATTTCAGTATATACCATATGTATCGGATATGTATTCTGTATATACCATATGTATCAGTGTATACCATATGTACATATTCCAGTATATTCTATATGTATTGGAACATATTACAGTATATTCTATATGTATTGAAACATTTTCCGATATAATCTATATTTATTGGAACATATTCCAGCATATTCTATATGTATTGGAACATTTTCCGATATAATCTATATGTATTGGAACATATTCCAGTATATTCTATATGTATTGGAACATTTT
>JAOUZG010037989.1:285924-359670 GCA_026289955.1 Argiope argentata | reverse complement strand
GAACATTTTCCGATATAATCTATGTGTATTGGAACATATTCCAGTATTTATTATATGTATTGGAACATATTCCGATATAATCTATATGTATTGGAACATATTCCAATATATTCTATTTATATTGGAATACATATATTCTATATGTATTCGAATATATTCTGTATGTATATTCTATCTCCAATACATTTTATATTCCCAAAGTACAACAGTAATCTAAATAGATAGTAACTAAAGAAAAACATTAATGGGACTAACATACGGTTTTTGCAAACAATGGAAATGAATGTAATAATCGAAAATAATCTGACGTTGCCCAAATGATTCTATTTTATTTTAAGATCAAAAAAGTTTTTCTTGAAAAGAATGCCGATTTCTTTCATGTAAATATTTCTTATTTTGTTCATGACATGCATCTTTCAATAAATATTTTATATTCTGTTTTTTGAATATTTTACTATTAATAAATCAGCATAATATTGATATTTTCCTAAAAAATCATGAATAATTTATGCATATTCAATTATATTTAGTTAATAAAAACTTAGCCACTCAATTAACTAGAATAAATGGTATCCTAAGTCCTATTCTAGACTCTAATCTATCTCTGTGCTAAATTTCATCTAATTTCGTTCAACTGTTCTGGCGTGATTGACTAACATCATCCATCCATCCAAACGTTCACATTTCTTATTGTAGTACAGATTATGAGAAACTTGACTCCCTATCAATGACAAAAATTTGTCACTAAGAACCATACTTTTTTCTGAACCAGCTGAAAATTCAATAACAATTTAGCGGCAGTAGCTCATAAACACTACTTTGATAACAACGGAAAACTCATTTTTTTTATTGCCGGAACGCTAACACAGCTGCAGCCCAAGAATCTGCTGAAATGTTTTGCTAGAGAATTAATTCCCAAGATGAGTTGGGAAATTTGCAGTTGGAATATTTTCATTTGATTAAGTCAGAATTTTTGAAAAGAGAACTATATTATTGTTTACGACACATTTATTTTAAATCTTATTTTATTTGAGCATTATTATATATATATATAAATTTTAATATATATATATATATATATATATATATATTATGAGTGTAAAATTCGATCTTTAGTTTTGATGAATCTGTGTTTTAATTCTCTCTTAGGGAAAAACATATGTGGAATAGTGTGTGTGTGTGTCACCATACTAAGTGAAAGAAATTTGATTTGTATACCACCATTATAGAATTTTAAATATTAGATTTTTTTCATTAGCTGAAGACACTTAAACTTCACACATAACCATTAAACTTACGCTTCACACTTAACCATAAAATTCTTTGCAAATACCGCATTACTATTAGTGGTAAATAAATGCTTAGTATAACTCAACTAAAAAAAAATAACGCAACTCAAATAAAATCTTAATGAGTGAGATAAAATCTTAATCAAATAAAATCTTAATAAAATCTTCATTCATACTACATAAAAAATAATAATGAGGACATTTGTTATTTTGTCCTCATTATTACGCCTACGTTTATCTTTAGTGATAGCCTTTACTTACTTTTGCATGAAATATTTGAAAAAATGGCGTAATTTAAAAAAAAAGGTCGATCCCAACTCTTTGATTTATGAAATAATCATTATTAGTGATAAATATTCTCTTTCCAAAACGGCGTATAGAAGTTCCTTGTCATTCTCACTGTAATTAAGACTGAGAATAACAGCCATCGTTTTTATAAATCCCAATCTGGGAGTTTCAGTCAAAATCGAGATTTCGGGGAATCTTCGCGTTTTAACTTTCGGGACTAAAAAGAAGGGGAAAAAATGTTGCAATTGTATCTAAGAAAACGTTAATTTAAATCAAAATGAGCAAGACTATGATACTAATATATGTGGTAGTCTAACCAAGTCTTCCAAAGATTAGACTCTTCAGATAGCGGGATTTTAGTGGCGTGATGTCTAGGGTTTTTTTAATATTTACGGGTTAGTTTCGAAACCAAGATTAAAATAATGCAAACGTATGATGAAGAGACTTCTTTAAGAAAATTTATTTAGAGTTAAAAGGGAATATTTACAGGGAAATATTAAAAGAATTAAAACATGGATATATTAAATGAACATAAAGTTAGATTATTTCCTCTAGGAGGACGTTAGAAGTAACAAAACATTATGACTGAAAACATCACCGCGTAGCCGCATAGCTTTGGGAGCGGGAACCGCTAACGAATGGAGGCGGGCGTCTTTCTTTTACGGATATTAATTTCGCCTCTGGCTTAATATTAATTGGGACAGTTTTTCAAAAGCTCGATAGATGGCGTTGTTCTGGAATGCTGTACTAATTAAAAGTATCGTCCTCTGGGAAATGAGCTAACCTTTTACAACTCTTGCTTTGAATTATACCTATCATCGGTTGTTGACAAAACAAAACGAAGGCAGATGATCGTTCAATAAAATAGCTCTGTAGGATACCCTACATATATGATCTTTATTACAAAACTATAGATCAATTTAAAATTCCGGATGTAACACATTGACTGATTAATTCTTTATCAGTGTATTCATTCGTATGTATTTAACCGAATCTGCTCAAATCCCCAATAAATACAATAAAATAAAACCAGGATGTAGTCTTGGCATCCATATTGTGAGTCTTTGTATTCAGCTGATCAAAGGACGGTGTTTAAAATTTATCGATTGTGTTCACCAGACATTAAACTATACTCGAATATCACCAAGCGGTGGAAGCATGCCAGAAAGTGGAGCCAAAAACACTCCAGCTAATTTACTTCTTTTATTAACTGTAACATATTTGTAATTCAATTGAAGATTCATGTTCTCATTCTTGTATTTTATATATTATATAAGCCCAAGATAATATGTTTGATGTATCATTCAAATTTTAAGCTGACGCTGATATAGTAATACGCATTATTAAAACGGTCGGTTATTTAAAACATACAAACACTGGACACAAAAAGGCTAAACAATGAGAGGCTCACTTTCATCTCAGTACAGATGAAAAACTTAAATTTTTGCCGGCAATGTAATGCGACATTTTTTGGGCTGAGCAGTCCCCATGCATTAGTTCATATCAAGAATGTTCGCTGCCATTTATAGGCCTTTGATAGTTGGAAGCTTATTGTACATATGGCTAATTAAGTCTTTCTAAATTCTTTCTTAAATCCTTATTCCTTTTCACATTTTCTATCTTAACACATTCTTTTCATACATAGCAAATTCTCATAGAGATAACTTAAAATCCTTTACTATGTTTCAGCTGATAATGAATTGAGCTACACACGGATGACATTAGCTAGGCCAAGGAAAATTGAGTGGGCCATTTTTTAATATACGGAAAAAATAAATATTCTTCCATCATTTGATCATTTTTTTTTCTTTCCACCATTATTTATAGTAAAATGCAGCTATTTATGATTTTGAATAAACCTGCTAATAATTTATATTGAAATATATTGTAGCTTAAAAAACAATATCACCTATCTCAATTTTCCAAATTTTACAATAATAAGAAGCCAATAATTCTCTTGCTCGTTTTTAAAAAAATCTGGGCTTACTGAGTATGGAAAAAAGTCAGAGTTTTCTTTATTGATTGCTTAGAATTCAAATTTTTCCTCCCCATTTAAATTTTTTAAAAATTGAAATAGGTTCTGTTACTAGTTTTAAAAAATCAAAGAAAAATAACACAAATTTTGTAAATAGTTGCACATTATTTTGAAACATTGATGCACAGTAGAAAATTATATTTGGCGACAAATTAAATTTCTAATTAAGTGCCTACGATAAACAACACATAATGATCTAAATAAAATATAGTAAAAGTAATTCAAGTCTTTTCAAAACTACAATATTCTTTAAATAATCTTAACACAGCTAATGTTTCAATAGAATATTGAAATTTTAAATTATTGCTATAATAATTTTACTGGGAAAAAAATTAGTAAACAATAGATTTTCTCCAAAAATATTCCATTGAAAACATTTCCTGACGTGTTAATGTAATGTTGCTCAATTTCCCATTGATTAGTTAACTTTAAAAATAGGAAATTGGTATTTTCTAAATTTTTTTAAGCATTGAATTTTTTAAAGAATATCATAAAAATACTGTAAAATCTCATTACTGCAGAACATTTATCAGTACTTACTTATTATACCGTTTTCACCAAAGGTTTAGTAACTCATTGGCGACGGATTTAAATTTGGCGATAAAGATCAACGGATTACACCATTGCCGGGTTGTCATAATTGACGGTTTGGCAACTCATTGGCGATGACTTCAAATTTGGCGGTAAAGTTGGACGGTATAATACGTAAGTACCTATTTATATTAAAATCGATACTGAAATAGAATTTGTCCAATTATTTTAGGCTGTTTGAAACTTTATTAAATTATTCTATAATTTTCTAATATTATTATTCAAATTTCCATTCTTTTAAAGTAAAATATGGAATCAGTTAACTTTATCGAGCTATAATTTTCTTTCGCTCGTTTTTGTAAATTTAATTGAAAAAAAAGTGGAATATGCTTTTCTTGAATTAGCCAGTCGATGATATTGCGTAGTATCTTTCTTTATTTTGATAGTATTATGAGATTTGAGAATTTGAGAACTACAATTGGCGGATAGTAACAAACATAAGATATGATTTCAAAAAATATGATGAATAAAGTGCCTTACTTTTTGACGAAATTGTATTTAAGTTGAAATATTTTTTTATCATACATGTTGTATAATAATCAGGTAATTCAAACTTAAAATATAAGAAAAGTTTAGAATAATTAAATACATATAAACCTCTTAGGCGTATTAATACAAACTTCATGTTATGTTTAGTTAGTTCTCAATGCCATGAGTACAAAAACTTCCAGATTTAATTTATACAATGTTTTTTTATGTTAAATGCATTATGGACTTATAAATATAAGTATAGAGAATTAAGAAAGCCAAGAATAAATTATTAATTTATAAGCATTTAATCACTATTATATAAAAGCAATTATATAAAAATAAGGTACTAGAATAAGATAAAGGTTGCATTATGAATAAAACGCGGAGAATATTAAAATATTGTAACTAAAAATTTGATATAAATGTTCCAATCCGAGTAACTGTTCATAATTCATTCAGAATATAATTATATATATATTTATGGTAGTTCACTAAGGATCTTTTATAACAAGGACTTTCTAACCAAAATATAGGTTTTCTGAGGTGCCACGAAAGAGAAAAGAGACAATATGTTGCAGAGTGGATGTAGTTGCTAACTTCCCCACAAGATCAATAGCGAAAACGTTGAGGAAAAGAAGGAAATGGATCATATCCTGTGAAAGACAGGATATCTTTAAGAAGCCCACGAGAGTGGTTATATTTTGACTGTTTTGATGATTTTATAAACAGCTCTGTCAGTGTTTTCACTTTTCCAAAAGTTTTGCCACTTCCTTAAAAATATTTCCTATAGACGTTGTTTAAGCTGGCACTAAGGCTTTACAACGTCTATTGACACACCACCCATCATGGGCGCTTTGGCAAAATTCTGAACCCTGGTGGCAAAAATAAAATGAAGGAAATAGTGATTAATATTTTGTCTGCGCATTTTCGATGTCATCATCTTTTATCTTATACATACAGAGGATACATTATAGGACATATGGACGATGGGGGAAAAGATGGAAAGAATAAAACAAAACAAGTGGATAGAGTTGAGTTGGGTGAAGGCCCATATTGGGATATATGGTAACGAAAAGGCGGATCAATATGCAAAGATGGCGGCGCAGAAAGAGAGTGTTGATATAATTGTCCCGAAATCAAACGGTGCCTTAAAATGGGAACCGAGAGAAGAAATTAAGCTACAATGGTTTGACAGATGGTATACGTCCAAAAAAGGAAGAGTAATTTACGATTTTATTCCTAATCCAGAAATAAAAATACCATCCACTGGTAATCCAAATTATATCAGGACATGGAAGATTCCTTGCACATTTCCAAAGATTTGGGAGAATGCGGGAAAATAAATGCATTTGTGGAGGAATCGGCACTGCTTACCACTATTTAAAGGAATGCACAGAAATCTCCGATCACAGAAAACATCTGCAAGTTGAAAATAATGACTTGAGTTCAGTACTGATGGGACCAGGTAATCTTAGGATTCTGAAAGATATGACGTCTAAAATTGTCGGGTTTTTTTTCCGAATATTTGAAAGTTTGTAGAGGAGGAGATGGTCAGTATTTCACCACTTTGGGGGAAATTATCTAGAAGAGGATAGCTGTTCGACAGATTCGGTCAATGTAAGATTGGCCATTGCTACAGCTCACAGTCGGCCACAACAAATCCTGTCGATACTGCTACGTTCAGTGGTGATGGGGTGGTCGGCTGTACAGAAGAAGAGGATACATTATCTATTAGTGAAGCAATTTTTGCCATTATACCATAATTATTTTTCAACTCATCTTCATTCCAAATTCATCCTTCCTCCATTCTTTGACGTGTGTAATTTATTAAGATATGCACTTAAATGCCCAATGGGATCCAAGTAAGGAAACTGGAAAAGATAATCTAAAGTCTAAAATGTCCATTGTATAAACCGTTACTGCACAATTTTTGAAACGAATTTGAGACGGTTACCATATTAGAAGATGGAACTTTGTAACAGTTATTATTTTTCAATGTTAGAAGCAACTCTTCTCCCTTTTCCGCCTCTCAAGATTGTTAGGTAACTAATTATGCTTTTTGTAGACTCGACAAATATCAGATGCTTGATATTTGTTGTCATTGCATTTAGAGCAAGTCAGAATCATTCCCATATTTAACTTCAAACCTTTTGTTAAATGTATTCTTCAACTTCCCATGTTCTTCTTAATTCTTTTAGGTAAAAACTAAAAAATTCTTTGAGAGATAGAAAGCCATTCCAGAAATTCAGATTTTTGTAACAGTACTTACTGAAAAATTGCCATTAAATATGAATTATTTTTTAACTGTAGATTCTGTCTCTTCTGACTAGACAGCCTAGTTATCTATGACAGCTGACTTAAAAGGCGGGTCGCAGACAAATAGTTTAAAAAGTGTTAGGAGCCTAATAATTGAGGCTGTGCAAGCGAATGTGATGAGTGAGTAGCTAAGTCGTATTCTTGGCCCTCGTTGGAGCTATTTCACACAGGAAACACTGATCTCGGCTTAAAATCACTGATACACCAGTAAAATGTCCATGGCAAGTGTCATTAGAAACAACAACATAGTCCTTATAAATCTGAAAATTTTATTTTACGAGTTATAAAATTTTAGAATAATATTAGCAGTTGCTCTATTATAACTGATAAGGGTTCTACCTTATCTGCTTCTCGTTGTTGTTAGGTATTTATAAATACCTAGGGTCTTCTTAAAATATAACACGTACAATCGTTAATGCCTCCATGATTCATAATATATATAAAAATTATATGCATTTTCTCAAAAATAAGATATAGTCTGTAATAGACCGTAAAATATTTATTCAGTTGATTATGAAATGAGAAATTAAATTAATTAATTACCAGTTTAAAAAGGAAGCCTTTAATATGTACTGCTTAGAGTACTGCTTAAATGTCTCCTATTGATCCTAGCGCAGAACCTTGCCATTTCATTAAAAACCTTTCTTTTAATGTCTCAGTCTTTGTTTTTCTTTGTTTGCAAGGCGTTTCGCAATATTTTTTACAGTACCTGCAACTGAATTTCATTTGATCTTTTGCGTATCGATACAATATAATTTTTTCTGTATTAGGAAATCATCTTGATCTCGTTCTTTATTGAATAATCTGTACCATTTGTATTCGATGTATTTATTAAGGATTTTCATGATCATATAATAACTACTTTGAACAGTTTCTCTTATTTCATGAAATTGTTTCCCTTATTCCTTCGAATTTTTAAGATATTTTTTTCCATCCCTATTAAAAAAATTTATAATGAAAAACACCTTAAAAACTCCAATGTTTTGATTACAAATTTTCTGTAAATTAAAAAATTGGGGATATCTAGAAAATTATAAAAATATCTACAGAAAATTAATTATATTATATATACATCAATATTTACTTATTTTTGACGAATAAAAATGATGGTATTTCCCGATTAATTGAATCATTTTTTTGTAATCATAAATTAATATATACAAGGAGTAGAGGTCTTTTATTAATAATTATTTAAAAATGCAATTTTGTTTTATATAACAAATATAGATTTATTTGCAATAAAGTTTCATTTAGGAAGAATCACTTTATTTTTTAAATTCTTATTGCAATCATATATAATAACATGTAGATATTTCAAACGTACTTGCTGCAATTTCAATGTAGACAATAAAAGATACAAAGCTCATATAGCAAATTTCATTCATTTTTGAGTTATTATTTTCACTTCACAACGACTGATAGAAAACGTTGATATAGTACCTACAACGCTTTTTCAAACACAAACAAACAAAAAATGTAAAGTGGGCTAATTTTTTTCAAAAAAATCTATGACCATTTTTTGAAAGAATTACTCATTTTTAAAAAATTTATTTAGCATGAGAAATCGTAAAAATATTTATCAAAAACTCTATATCTTAAAATATTTCCATTGAACGCATGACACAAACTGCCTAGGGGTAAATCTTTTGACATTAAATTCAAATCGGCTATTATTATGTCAGCGGCGATAACTTAAAAGTGCTTTTAGCTAACAACTCAAGATCGGGAAACTGAATCGAAAGAATTCATTTTTTTAATTTAAAAGTGGATGTGCTGTTTGATGAATGATAGAGAAATGCCCTCTTTATATTTTGGCAATGGAAAATCAAAAATCAATTCTCATCAGAACGAAGTTTAAATCTAAAAGAAAATATTTAGCTTTCACTGCTTTTGCTTTTAGAAGCTGAACCACTGTTACGTTTCTTTAGCTGAAAACCATTGTTATATTTTGAAATTATTTTGCCTGTTTTGGAAAATTATTTTAGGCAAAAGATATCATGTCGGCACTAATAGGGTTTGCTGACATAGTCTGAAATTTGCTGAAAGAACATGTTGGGTCCGAGTTTTTAATAATTAAAACTATTATCTATCGACCAAAACTCTATTTCAATCTTCAATTATTGAAAAAGCTTATTATGCAGGGTGTTCAATAATTATTGTCGGGGTTTCCGTACCTCATAACTTCCGAATAAAAAAAATTACGCAAAAACAGATTACGCATTCGTAAATTACAGCTCAAAGAATTTTTCATGACAACAAAGCAATCTTAGCGCATTTGCAGTCTGGGTAATTATGACGTCATATATAAAAATGGCGACCTTGCAAGAAAAAGCAATGTGTGTATTGTGGTTTTCCAAAACTAAATCAGTCATAACTACTTAACAGCGCTTCAGGACCAAGTACAAGAAAGATCCTCCATCAGATAATTCTATCAGACGCTAGTTAACACAATTTCAGGAAACTGGTGGCATTCTGCACCGAAAAGGAGCAGGAACACCGAGCCCTTAGTAGGAAATTGTTGATCGCATCCAAGAAGCGTTTACTCGCAACGAAACAATCAGCTGTGCAGTTACATATGTCGCATACCACGATATGGAACGTTCTCCATAACCGCCTTCAGCTGAATGCCTACAAAGTTCAAATTGTTCAAGATTTAATATAAGCATTTTGTGCAATTTAGTATCGTTAATTTACTCTTTGAGTTGTAATTTTATTCGAAAGATATGAGGTACGGAAACCCCGACAATAATTAATGGACACCCTATATTACCCAGACTTACATAAATTTGAAGTTACATGGTTTCTCAATTTTCCTTTGCTTTTTCAAAAATTCCTATTTCAAAATATGATACAAATATAAAATTTTTTTAATTTTTAAAAAAGGAAATAGGTTATTTCTTTTCAACAGTGAAAGAGAAATGACACCAAAAATTGATACAGTCGGTCGTGTAATAATAAAAGTTAACAATATGGCAGAACAATTTTATCTGGATTCAGTGAATTATTTCACAGAGATACATGTGTAAATCCCTTGTATAGAAATTATCATGTCAAACTTGAAAAACGCGAACGGCAGTTTTAAGCTTGACTGAAGCTCTCGATTAAATTTTGAAAACATTAGATTGCTATAAAGGACCATATCTTAGTTAAAAGGCAAAGAATTAAAAAACTATTTAATCTTATACGAAAAAATTATAGTTGTTTCTTAATTTAGATTATGAAATTATACTAAATTATTATGAGAAAAAAGCGGATTCATGTTATGAAAATGAATTTTTCTGATATCGAATAGCCTTATCTCCTTATTTTACTTGTATCATTTCATATAGATGTTCATAAAAAATATATTTTATTACATATTTCTCTTCCGAAAATTTACAAGAATTTTGTTGCTAATAATTAACAAGAAATGTAGTAAGTTAACATTGAAAAGAGCACTTTTAGTCTACCTGACTTATGTAATTTCTGGGTGTGCACTACGTTATAAGTTATTGTGTTATTCTTTTTTCTCAAATTTCCAGTATGATCTAAAAAAAATTTAAGTTTCTCTATTTTTTAAAAAATTTTGTAGAAGTTACATGAAAGATATTTTTAATTCTCATCAACAGATGGTTCTTTTTCGTTTGCTTGTAACGAATAAGAACCAACTTTTCTAGAACTTTCCAAGTGTCCTTTCAATCTAGAATTTAAACTGATGCTGGATGGTAAAAAAATTATTTACATTATCCAGTAAGAAAATACAGAAATTAAAAATAATCTTTATTTAAAAAAATTTGGAAAAAGCTAGAATGTATTGTGTAATATTTTAATTCACTATTAAAATAATTCAGATAAAAATAAAGCCCCACAAAGCAAAAATATGTTGTGTATTCTTTCTCTAGAATTGTATATTCTCTTTCGTCATATTTGGAGGAGTATTCTATATGTAGCACAGGTCAGGGAAAAAAATTCATCGGAAGTTCACTTTTTTTTTTAATCCTCAATTAATAGAAATCATTGATTGGATTTAAGATTAAGATGCAATATTTTTGCCAAACTGACACAACTATTTCGCCATTTATAAACTTCTCGCCAAGCGGCTACCATTTTGGATAACAGCAACATCTGTTTCTCCTGAAAAGTATTCAATTTTTGCTTTTTAGGTTTGCGACTTCGTAAGCACAGAAATTTTGATGTGTATGTGTGAGAACTGGAACTGACGTTCTAACGCCAATTGGGACAGCGCAAATGCTTGACTTTTCTACGCCAGTTGATGTAATGAAATACATATCAGAAATTTTTAATTTCCTTTATTCTGTTTTATTTTAATTCAAATATATTTCAAAACGAATTCAAAAACCGATTCATTAACAACGTTTAATTTTAAATGCATCAGAAACTAAGAAAATAAAGAGAATTGCTTGAAATAATCTGCTGGAAACCTGTTATTCCTAATCTCATTAGAGTGAGGAAAAAACAAAGTCTTACTCATTTGGCTGTGGTAAATAATGATTTCTGGCGTGAAAGTTAGTGTTTAATTAATAAAAAAATTAACCACTCAATTAACAGGAATAAATAATAGTCTATGTCCTATTCTCGATTATAATCGATGTCTATGCTATATTTACTTAAATTTCGTACAGATTTTCTAGTGTAATTGACTAACATCATTCAGCCAAACTTTCACATTTATAATAGCAGTATAGATAATTAAACGGTATTGTTTTGCTAATAGATATTCTGTTAATGAAATGTTGGAAACTAAAGAAACGTTTTTTCTTTAACATCAGATACTTATTGTTCAGAAGATACAGGACCAACCCAGAAAATTAAATATAATATTCGAAAGTATTCTAAGATACTTTCCTTAATCCAGATTATCTGGATTTTATCATCAATCCAGATAAAATTTAAGAGAGTATCTATTCATCTGAGATGACTGGTCACTTTAGTGAAGTGTATTCGTTAAAACGAGACCAAAACTTTAATTTATATCCTTTCTAAACAGCAGAAACTTCCTGCCTTCACCTGAGTATAGTAACAATGTACATTGTTCAAGACCTACAAACTTTTTTGGACGATTACCAGAAAAAGAGCGTAAAGTCTCACATTGCCGACATCCTTTCTGGGAACAAACTTGCTTATCGATAAGTTAAGAGAGGCGAGTGTGTTAAAATAGCATAAAAAATAAGCAGGTCATTTCAAAAATCAACAAGTCAACTTCCCACTGAAGTTTAACATAATCCATATATATATATATATATATATATATATATGGGGGATTTTCAACCTACGGTACATGTACTACTAGTAGTATATTACAGTATAGTTTGATAGCTTTGATATTTTTACTGGAATGAATACCAACAACATATTTAAAAAATGGAATTAATTATTCTTATATTTATTGTTCATTGTATATATTTTCTATCATGTCAGAACATGATGTTTTGGGGATAAGGATTTTGGCGTCAACAAAAATCCGTTGGCAAAAAATAGAAATTTTATTATCTGTATGAACGTCTAAGAAAAATCAGCTTTTAATAACAAGTTGCCATTGCATCTACAAAAGAGCTGATTTTTTTTTTTTAAAAAAGTTAATCACTTCAGCGAATAAAACCTAGAAAGGTGTCATTTTGAGCATGTGATTATACGAAATGGGATATTTAAAAAAAACAATCAATGCGAGACAAAGTTTTTTTTTCATCATTTGCATTACTAAAGTGACTCATTCAATGAAACGACTAAAATGGATGAAAATATAATTTAACTCGCACGAGCACGCGGTGCTTGGCCGTTCAAGAAATGATGTTCTGACATGATGCATTGAAATATGCATAACAGATCTCATTTTAATCTTTTTTATTTTCATTTCTGACGTTTTCCTTTCAATTAATACCAATGATGGCCGTCACACAATTCATATGCAAGCATTCTCGCAAAGGAATTCTAATCAAGATAAGTTATGCGATATTTGGATAAAGTCAAGATAAGAGTTAAATATTTTCCGAACAAAAGATAAAATTTTAATTTCAAAATTTTTTTAAAACTATATATTGATATCCGATGGCATAATGCATGTAATTCAAATTCGGGTTTTTAATGGTAAAATAATTTTGTGCTACCTATAAATTAATTTTTATCTTTATTGTTCTATAAATGATTGAGTAAGGTCCAAAATTAATAACAAAAATATATAATTTCCCTTAATTTGAATTTTTTTTACGTAGATGAAAATAAATCCAATTTCAGCAGATCAGAGATATATATTAAAAACCTATCCCTTTCTAAACATGAATGTTAGTTCAATGTACCATGACTGAAAATTCGTTTTAGAAAAGATCATATGAAGCGAAAAGGCTTGACAATTTAATCAGATTTTACTTGCATTCCCATTTTCTTTAGAACCAAAAATTACTCATTATCTTTTTAAACACGTTTACAAAATCTTCATATCAAATATCTTTAAAATCTAACACGTTTTTCAATTAAAATATCTATCTTGCCTATTTCCTAATATTTGGCCAGTGCAAAGTCATACATGACCATTTAGAAAGAGGCGAGTATAGCCAAAAGTGGAAAATATGTATTCAACATCAACATGGAAATATGTATTCACATTCCTTGTATAATAAGTATCAAAGCAAAATGCTAGAAGGGGCACCATTTTACTTTAAAATTCATTTGAATTCATTTTGTAGTAATAATTATGTTACTAATAATAATGAAGGGTACAAAATATGTGTACTTTAGGTTGAGAATTTTAAGCCGACTATCTTTAAACTAATACAAAATAAGTAATATAAAAAACAATATTTTTAAAATCAATCCTACTTTGGATATTAGGAAAAATTTAGGAAGTTAAAGAAGGATTTTATTTTATTTTATTTTTATTAAATAATTACAATTTTTGTTCTCGTGCTCCGCTTAAACAGCTGAAGGAAGAGATGCAGTAGCATCTGTGGGTATGGACCCCCGAGCACCCGAATAACGATCACCTTTGACTCAGTAACCCCAGTGGTATGACTCCTGACATGGAGAACTTTGCGACCAGGTTCGAACTCGCAGCACAAGGGATGCGAACCCAACGCCCTACCAACCACCCTATCCAGACCTAACAATTACAAATACTAAAAAGAGCTACTAAAGGGTGTCCCAAAATTAACGCAAGAATTGAATTTGCCGCCAATTTTTGCAGTAACTTGTTGGCAACCCTGAAAATGAACAATATTGTAGCTGAGAGTTTAAGGTTAGTAAAAATGGAGCGTTACACGATACAACAACGTGTTTTCATTATTGGACCAAATTTTTTTGAAAATGAGGCTGGTCAAGCAGTAACTGTTACTGGTGCTCGATATCGCGACATGATAACACAGTTCTTTCGGCCGAAATAGGATGATGTTGATGTGGCCAATATGTGGTTTCAACAAGACCGCGCCACATGTCATACAGCCCGTGAAACAATTCAATTACTGCATGAGACAATTTCCTGGTCGTGTGCTCTCTCGTTTCGGTGATCAGAATTCCCCCCCCCCCTAGATCGTGTGACTTTGTCCGATGTGCTATTCCATAAATAACCCTATCTTATGTATTTAATGATTCAATAAAAAAATAACAATCTTAAGATTACAAACTGTGTTTTCTATTTAATTCGAATCTTGTGTTAATTTTGGGACACCCTTTATAAAGGCGAGAAAAAGTGTTTTCAATTAATTAGTAAAAAAATTAACGAATTAATATTTGAAAAAACTGTATTCACATCAAATGTCATCACTACAAGTTTTAAAAAATTACTTGAACTTGCTTGGATGAATAAAAAATGTTTTATTAACTATTGAATATTATATATATATATATATATATATATATATATATATATATATATATATAGGGGGTGTGTGGGCTAATAGTAGGGATAGAAAAAAACTTTGATGTATTCTATTTTTTTAAAAAAAGTCTTGTACCATCCTTCTGGGAAGGATAAATATCGACGCGCTGCAGTACGACGTCAAAAGGTCAGATCATGCCCACCGGATATCCCGATTTATGAGCAGATCGATGGTATCTGATTTAACGACGATGGTGGTGGGGGCAGCGAACCTTTGCGAACATTCTCCGTTCCAGAGAGAGTGGAATCCGAGCGACTCTTCCACCAAATTCCAATTCTGCAAGATTACCGAAGCAGTTTGAAAGTGTTATTATTTGAGTGCAGTTGTGATGATTCCGCAGTTTTGAACTATTTCTATCTCGGAACGTTGCACTTTGTAAACATAACTAGTGGTGAAGTTGGTATTTTATTTATTTTCGCAATACGAAGAGTATAGCAGTTTTATCATGTCAGAACACGATGTTTTTGGGATAAGGTTTTTGATATCAACAAAAATGCGTAGGTGAAAAACAAAAGTTTTATTATCTGAGCGTCTCAAAAAAATCAGCTTTTAATAACGCGTTGACATTGCATTTACAAAATTTTTGATTTAAAAAAAATAAGTTAAGGACTACAGCAAATAAAACCTAGAAAAATGTCATTTTGAGCACGCGATGATATGAAATGAAATAAATAGGAAATGTTATATTTTTTTAAGCAATCAATGCGAGACAAAGTTTTTTCGGATCGTTTGCAATACTAGAGTGACTCATTCAATGACACGATTAAAAGGAATAAAAATATAATTTAACTCCCACGAACACGGGGTGCTTGACCGTTCAAGAAATGATGTTCTGACATGATACATTGAAATATTCACAGCGGATTTAATTTTAATTTTTTTATTATCATCATGTTAAATGGTCTTCTTTTCGTTATGTGCTTATTTGCGTTTCTTTTGAGTTCATGCCAAATTCAAGGGATGTTCTAAAATGCCCTAGTATATACTATGATTAATGTTTTTTAAACATTTTTCACATTTTAAATAGGCTTAGAAATCTTTTTCTATTGATGACTATTGGTTTTCGAAATTACTGCCCCAAAATAGCAAAACTTTAGTATCAGTAGCAGTTTCTCAACAGAAAATCAAGTATTCTAGATTTTTTTTTTCGAATGTCAATTGATAATGTTGGAACTAAAGATATATTTAGAGAAATTAAAATATTGTAACCCTCAAAGGTCATGAGATTTAACGAAGATAAATATTTCAAATCTCTTTGCATCTGAAAAAAAATATGTCTACGTGTCTGTTTATACGTATATACGTAAACATAGTTATGTACGTACAAAAATAAAATCCCTCTTTTGGTCCCTAAATTTTAATTATAAATCTGTATAAAATTCAAGAATAAGTCCAATTAGTGGGGAAAAAACAGCGTTTTAGAAGTTATATTTTATTCCCTTCTCTATGTTGCAAAACTACACAGAAATTAGCAAAGTTTACAAAGATTGTCTCCATTGCCATATCACGATGAAAATTAGTTGTTGAAGTTACTGTTGCCAAGTTACTGTTGAAAATTAGTTGTTGAAGTTACTGAAGTTACTGTTGCCACTCCACCCAAATAAAATATTATATATATTTTTAGAAATTGCGTTTTTTGTTTTGTTTTTGCCCACTCATCACCTTATCATCCAACAAAAAATACATTTATTTATTATTTTTAAGTGTTAATTAATTAATTTGCAGTTGTTTCTTGAAATATTTTCAGAGTAAAAATTCATAATTAGTTGTTTTCGGATAAAATGAGGACTATATTGTAGAATAAAAAGTAACAGAATCATATTCATAAAGGATTAGTAATGCATGTCTGGAAATACTTTTACAAGAGGAATAACAAATTGCATAGAATATTTCATCAAAAGATATAAATAAAAAATGATTAAAATTTAGAATTTTATTTTAATTTTTAAAAAAATATTTTGCAAAGAATTTATTATTGGAATTTATGCCAGGTTTATACTGGTACAGTTATAAGATGGCGAGTTAGCAGCGCATGCTTAGAAAAAGGCAGATTTATGTTTGTCATAATTTCATAAGACAGATTCAGACATTCCACGCTTGGCTATAAATTGCCGTTTTGGCGTCCCTAAATAATTCTTTTTCACTGCGTATTATATTAAGATAATGGATATTTACGCAAGAAAACAAGGAAAAATTTTAAAAACAGGTCAACATACCTAAATTTTAAAAAAAGCATAGAAAAGAAATGGCAATTAAGAAAAAAAGAACAAAACCTCGCGCCAAAATGAACAAAAAATGTCGAAAATCTTGATAACTCAAAAAAAAAAAAATTTCCCGCCAAAAACCCGCCAAATTCTGCATTAGCATGTTCAGTAAGAAAAAATTCAGTACAGCGGCATATAATTGTCCCGTCGGGACAAGTACTTGCCATTGACCAAACAGCATTTTTCAGCCTTTCTACGCGTGCGCAGCCTACTTGTCATCCTATAATTGGCCGTGTGTAAAACCTTGTAATTAATTTAAAACTGATACACTACCGATTTATCTGGAACAAATATAGAAATCATTTCAAATGTTGTGCTAATAGTTATAAGAATTATTCCAATGAGCTATGATTTATGTTTTTCTTTTCAGTGAATAAAAATGATTCTTCCATTTAACTTTAATTTAAAAGTACAAAAATGAAAAATGTATGGTATTGAATAACTAATAAAGTTTTTGATGTCAAAAATCCTAATAATAATTAAATCTATGTATAAACATCTTAACACTCAAGTTTTCTTACCTTCAATGGTCGACCAAATTTTTTTTTCCTGTTAAAATTAGTTGCTGAAATTCTTTATAAAATAATCCATATTCAATTCATGTATTTAACGAATATCATCTACGATAGTTGGCCTTTTATTTTAATAAAGCAATCCAACTTCAATATTCCATTTATTCTATGTTAGGTTTACTTTTCATTCCTAAGCCTAATTGAAGCTACACGCGACGACTCTTTAAACTCTTAGTTTTAAACCAGATTCGATTATTTCACAAATGAGAGCAATTTTTTTTCGCATTTAGTCACTAAATAAAAGCAAAACCACATAATATACTGGAATATCGATGAAAACACACTAGAATTTTAAACGAATACTTAAGGTTACAGTTAATAATTATTCACGAGTCAAACTATTTTTTAAAACTCTCCTAGAACATAAGCATAATAATATCAAATATTTGTTTTGATTTGAATAAGTATTGCATTTGAATAACCTATTTGAATATTAAGATTTTCTCTATTAATTTTTGAATTATTAAAATTATTTTGCTTTGAAAATCTTAAATTTTATGGAATTAAAAAAAAATCCCATTTTATTTGAATTGATTTGAAATAGTTTTAAACCAAAAATTTCAATTAAGAATGAAATTTTAGAAGTTAAAGATAATAGAAATGTTTTAATTAATAAGGCGAAACACATTATTAAAAAAAAATCAGGATTTGATGCCGCTTTTAACTGTTGTAATGTTCTTAAAGATTACTTATAGTTAAAAACATTCAAAATAATTGTTCTGATGATGAAAGAGAAAATATATCGATAAAGAAAAAGGAATTTTTAAAATATAGTAATCTTTTCTGCTTTTGAATAAACTCTGCTTCTGCTGAATCTGCTTTTGGATAAATTCTGAATATTATTATATGAAGTTCTAAAACTTTGAATAATTAAAAATTTTACATATAGCGACACCAGATATTTCTCAGGTAAAATTGCATCCAAGTTTGAAAACTGATAGGCAGAATAGTATATGTACAAGAAAATCTTGTCTGGTAACATTTAAAATTTTATTGACACAAACAAATTGCTCGGATTTATTTATTTCGAACTGCTTGAAAAAAAAATAAAAAAGATTGAAATGAAATCTGCTATGCATATTTCAATGTATCATGTCAGAACATCATTTCTTGAACCGCCAAGCACCACGTGCTCGAGCAAGTTGAATTATATTATTATTTCTTTTAACCGTTTTATTGAATGAGTCACTTTAGTATTGCAAACGATCCAAAAAAAGCTTTGTCTCGCATTTATTCTTTTAAAAAAAGAAATCCTACATATCGAGAATAGGGTACATGGCGGACATTCTTGCCAAGTTGTAACCTTTTATAAGTGATAAATCGCCAAATGTAACAAGTATCTTTGGCATTTTCTAATTGCCCTAAAAGAGGAAAATGGATTCCTCATTATCGGTAAATCGTCAATTTTCTGTCCGATTATTTTGGGGTTTAAAAAACCTCAAACCAAAGCAACAGCATTTTCTCACATGTTAATACTTTACTTTTAAAGTAAATTTTCCTTTTTCTGATTCATATAATAAATACTTTCTATAAATTTAACCTTCTTTTTCTTATGCCAAAATTAGATTAAATAAAAGTTGATTTACAGGCATATTTTACTCCATATCAAACTAATCGAAAAAGTCAAGAGTCAATTTGGCAGCCTAGAAAATTTTATCAAAAGCTTCTAAAGCATTCATCTTCAATAAATGCATCAGGACATTTGACTCTAATATTTGTCCTTGCAGGCGGAAAAGATATTGATCTGTGGAGAATTAACAAATATTATTCGGGTTTAAGAGCTGACAAGCATGAAAGCATTTGCAAGCTGTTTGCATGATATAATTTCTTGCTAATAATACGTAAAATCTTTCACGGTAAATTAGCTTTAATGTTAGGAAAATTGTAAATATCGTCTTCGGTTTTTCTTAAATGCTCATTTGTTTGAAGTTGCTGACGTTGAAAAAATGATGTATTCTCATTCTGTTGCTATTGTCAAAGCATGAATCTTAGGTAAAAGCATATATAGTTTCTGATATCACAATCTCTTTGATAAAAAATATCGAAGTTTAACCATTTATCTACCCAATTAAGTTGCCATCAATTTTCCAACTTCATTTTTCACCAGTAGTTAAGTTTCCTTGCAGAATAATCCCAGAGAGCCCGGGAGAAAAATTTTATTTAATAGAAATATCTTAATTTAATTATTAATTAAATATTTTTCATTCCTTCTTATAGCTTGTACTAACTTCTAGCTATTTGGGTTACATTATCCGTGTTTTTTAAAATACCGTCGGCAAAAATGGTCATATTACGGAAATATAATCCAGATTTAATTCGTAGTTATAAGTACTGTCAGTAGATAAAGGGTTAAACAGACTAATTTTCCTCATTTATTTATATATATTAGAAAAACACAGAAATTTTCATTGTTAGAATTGTTGAATTTATTTGGTTCCTGTTCAAATCTTCGAATTGGAATTAGTTGTCACTATTCTACCAAAAGCGTTGAGTCTATCTATATTCCTTTTATCTATTTTTTCAAAGGCATCTGCTTAGGAATCAAACTGAAAACAAAAGTATGATTCATAAATTTTAATTTAGATTTATGAATTGCCAGTCTAGAGGAAGTATTTTTTTCTCTCGATTTTTTGATTTAGTTAGCCGGCGCATTTGCTGAATCAATGTACGTGATAGCGCTTATTTCTTAGATACACATTATAAATATTAATTTTATGGAATTAATTATAAAAATTAGGCTGTAATTGGGTAAAAATCACTAACTGTAATAGTTTAAAATCCTTTTTATTTAAAAAGAAGGAAGTAACAATACAATATTAAAACCCAAAAAAATCAATAACCAAAGAGTTAGTCGAATGGCGGAAAAATAAAATAAATGAAACTGTCTATATTTGGATTAAAATATTTATATTTTTTATTAGGGAGCTTCGACTACTGCTCGCTTTCACTCCCTAACCTCGAAGATACCCTCGATTCACCTGTCCTCAAAATAGCAAGGTTCCCTGGGGGTTGATTTTCTCCCTCCAAAAGTAAATGGAAACAAATTGTTTTTAAAAAATGTCATATTTAAATTTTAAAAATATTTCGTCATTAGTTAAATTTCAGAAGAAATCTCATCGTAATTTTAACTTTTTCAGAAAAAATAAAGAATTGACAACAGAAATGTTAAAAAAATATAAGCATATTAAATAAACGCCTTCTTAAGACCGTCAAAAGGCAGTAGTAATATAATATTTCACGTTGCTTAATTTTTACAAACTAAGAGTATCTTTAAAAACAATATTTTTTAACGCTGGTTAATTTAACTTTAATATTAATTCTATCTCTTGATTTTGCTCTGAACAATGCTTCATACAACGGAACGTGTGAACATATTGTACTTTGATCAACTGAGACCAACTATGTCAAAATTCTGACATTGTGACTTTTTGATAGTCATGACGAAAACTAGTTTCTCTGGAAATTCCAATCTCGTTAATATAATTGGCATATCTATAACATTATTTGAATCTTTAGTCATAATTATTTGAATCTTTAGAACAATTGTGCCTTTGTTGCGACGCGTCAACATCTTAGCATGCAAAAGGTGACTCAGAAAGCTTTCTCGTCACAAATAGAGAATCATTGGTGGATGCCCCATTACTATTTTCTTAAAACAATGAACCGTTAACACGTGTACTGTTTAGAAAATCACATGACTTGACTTCCGTTCTTCGAGAAAGGTAAACAAACTTATGTGGTATTTTTGTTAGTATGTTTTTGTTTTTTTAGCGCAAACAGACAGAAGGAAAGTTATCCATTGCTGATGCCACAAACGGTGCGTCTAAAAGCAGAATCAACACATATTATTGTTTTAGTCAAACAACACTGGCAAAACAAATTTCAAATGCCATCGGTCAAGTGATTCGCTATCACCAATCACAACGGGAATAAAAGATTAAAATGAAATCCGCTATGCATATTTCCATGTATCAAGTCAGAACATCATTTCTTGAACGGCCAAGCACCACGTGCTCGTGCAAGTTAAATTATATTTTTATTCATTTTAATCATTTCATCGAATGAATCCCTTTAGTATTGCAAATGATTCAAAAAACTTTGTCTCGCATTGATTGTTTTGAAAAAATCCCATTTCCTATTTATTTCATTTCGTATAATCATGTGCTCAAAATGACAATTTTCTAGGTTTTATTTGCTGTAGTCATTCGCTTATTTTTTTAAAAACCAGAGCTTTTGCAAATGGGATGGTCAACGCGTTATTAAAAGCTGATTTTTTGTGAGGCTCGTGCAGATAATAAAATTTCAATTTTTCGCCTACAGTTTTTCTTATTTTTCACCTACGATTTTTGTTGACACTCATTTCCAAAGTAACATCATGTTCTGACAGGATAAAAACGCAATGTTTGCTTTAAAAAATTATCTGATAGAAAGATAAAACCTACATTAATAATCTGAAATGAAAAACAGTTGAAATTTGGATTTAAAAAAAACAGAGAAATCAGTTTTATATTCGCTTCTCTGAATCGTTACAAATATGCTCCGAATGTTCCAAACATAAAATTCTGCTTAATCTCACAGTTAAATCTAGCTAATCTTGGGGGCTTATCATTTTAACAGGTTTAAGACTTTCTTTTTCTTTTTTACCTTATGGGTTTTCGTTCACTTTTACAAAGCTTAGTTATTTTTTTCAGCTTGTTTAACTCTTTTCGTGAAGAGGTAAGTGCTCTCCTAACAATGTATTCTTTCAAAAGAGCTTTGCCAGCTGTCGTAAATATTTCTTTCTAAATAGCTTCCCTTTATTGTTTGTCGGCTAAGTATAGTAACTGTTGCCTACAGCTCCATTTCCCAAATAATTAACTTTAAAAAAGGGAAGATATTGCAAAATGTATTTTATTTGTATTTTAACCCTCAATGGGTGCGTGTAACTTTTAGGTCACATTTTAATTTATCGATATTTTTCAAAATAATTATAGCTTTTTTCATAAGATGGCGCATAAATATTAACTCTAGGACATTGCAAACACAACCAATACTAGTATCTATGAGCATTGCAAGGCTCATCAACCCGAAATAGCAAAATAATTGCCGTGCAAACTGTTGGCAGTAAAACTAAACGAAACCATTTGATCCAATTGAAATTATTTGGGCTTTTGTCAGTGATTACAAAACTATGTTAATGGACGCATGCACATTTATGCCTTACACCAAATCCAAATTGTTTTATGGACTTTCACATAAGAGCTATTATACACAGAAGCGAAAATTTTTTATAGGCCAGTGTGACTTGAAAGTCACAATGATTGTAACGCAATAAAATTGTTTAAACACAAAAATTTCTTTTCATTTGCATATATAGGTTTATAATTTCTGAATTTCCGTTCCCCAAATTTTTTTAGGAGTTAAAACAAAAATTCGGCCCATAGATGGTTCAGATTTAAGGATAGCAGAATCTTTGAAATAAAAATACCTAGTTTCTCAGAGTTCTAATAATACCTGTAATTTCAAAAGTTGACTCAAGTGAATCGAAAGGAGATGAAAGAATGGCCAGTCATACTTTCGTAGGTCTCTGTGATAAAAGACAAAAATCAAAATTCTTCGCTAATGCCTCGTTCGACCGATATTTCATGTTAAAGTAAAGAAAAAGAAACGAAGAAATCCAGAAGTTTTGAGTATTTAGGACTGATAGTAAAAACTCGAAAATTCTGTTATTAATTATTCCATTGCATATGAATTATGTTCAATTGAAAGACGCAAATTAACAAAAATAATTTATTTTGCATAATCCAAATTAAAAATTTAAATTCGAAGCAACGAACTGAATAATAATTCTAAACTGGAACATTAGAACATAACAGAGACTAACACAATTCATGTCTTCCAATTTAATAGGACGTCGACTTCGTAGGAAATGTGCAGGGAGGAAGCGTTCAAGTTTATTATACCTATCACCGTAGATATCTATTTTTCCATTGTTTATTTTTAAAATTGATATCAATCTATAATGTTGCTTGTAAGATTATATAGCAAATTTTTTGTGTCCAAGTTGTCAAGACTACGTAGCTACATTATCGCATTCACAAGTTTTCAAATACACCGATAGTTAGTCACTTCTTTGCCGAACTGATTTCGAAATTTGTTGCAAATTTAGAATTTTAGCAATAAAACATGTTAAACTTCATCTATCTAGCTCATAGTGATGTTAATTTATCTTGTTTGTGTACGCGCAGACAGACAGATTACTCCTCTTTTAAATATTTCGCTGAAATTCTAATTACAGTCTGGTTGCAAAGACAACATGGCAGAAGATATCATAAGGCAAAAACTGGCATTATGCCTGGCTTTTTCAGGTTTTTAGATATTAGGTAGATAAGATGCATGAAAGAAGGCAGATGGAATTTCATCGATAATTGTTGCAGACTCGGATGTAGAGATTCATCGAAATAACTCGCCAAATTTTTCGAAGAATATAGTATTTTTGCATCCTTTTTATAAGTACAAATAAATAATTATATTTATTTGATCATAGATACTCTGACCAGATTAAAGAATCTCACCAATAATAAAGACTAGGGCTCATTTCATTTAAATCCCTTTAACGTACTTCCATATTCATGGTTTTCTGCACAAAGAACAATCGCAAAATGAAGGTTAAGAAATTATCTAAAGAGTATTATTATAGGAGCTAGCATTTATTCGAGTGCAAACGAATATCCTAATAACGTCAAGTCTGAAGATGTAACAATTTACGACATCTTTAAATAGTATAAAATGTAGCCTCCTGAAAGCGTCTGTATGTTGGAACCACAAAAACTCGAGAAATAGTTAACGGATATTGGAAATATTTATACCATTTTGTAGAGCATTTATTAGGGAAAGTTTCAGAGCATTAAAGTCATATCAAAATAAAAAGGAGAATTTTATAATTGCGATTTTAACTTATTCGCTCATATGCGAAAACCTCACATATCAAGAGCTGTGGAACGTATATGAGATACATTTTTTTTTTTTTGCTGCTGCTGCTGCGATTCAAATCCCATTATGCCCAAAAGAAGGATATACAACTCTGGTAGGAACCCATTAAATAACAAAAATCGTTTTTTTCACGATAAGGAAAATGAAGAGGAAAGATACGTTCGGTTAGCGAATATTAGAGAAATAATGTCCACACTTAGGGAAGGAGTCTTTTGATGAGCGAAATAATCGTCTTTCTTTAAATCGCACTGCAGCTGAATGGCGGAGACAGAATGAATCTCCTGAGGGGCGAAATGATCGCCTGTGTTTTGCCTATATTTATATATATATATATATATATATATATATATATATATATATATATATTACAGCCTAAATATTTCTGAATGTGCGCAATAAATTTTTTTTAGCTGTTTCTGATAATTTCCAAATATATTTTTATGTTTGTTTGATGTTGCGTAACATGCCCGTGTCGTATCGGGTGGAGGTTAGACTTAAGCTTAAAACTAATTTTTCTTCTTGAATGTCATACCACGGACAACGTCGTGTGAGTACTGTCGGTGTATTTATATGTTACCAGTACCAACCACACTGCTCTCTCTTGATTCTTATATTAACCCTTTCGCGACGGTTGCCGTATATATACGGCAGTCACTTGATGCATCACAGCGGCTGACGCCGTATATATACGGCAGCCACATTTTCGTCAACAGCGGCTGACGCCGTATATATACGGCAGCCACTTTTTGGTCCACAGAGGCTGACGCCGTATATATACGGCAGCCACTTTTTCGTCCACAGAGGCTGACGTCATCTAGATACGGCGGCGAAAACGTGGCGAAACGTGGCGAAGTATAGTCAGTCACTCTGTTGCGAAAAATAGCGAAGAGTGGCACAGGCGCGCCGTCGCGAAAGGGTTAAAGTGATTTTACGTGTACATATATTTAAGTATAAAAGATATTAACTGGGTTAAAGCATACTGATAAAAAATTAGTTTTTGAGATTAAGTAATCATTTTATTCATCCTTTTTTTTACCATAAATAAAATAATATTTAATACCTTAGAACTCTTTTAAATGTAGATTTCACAAAATAATTGTTGAAATAAATAAAAAATGAAATTAATATTCATTACGATTTTACTAAAGAATATGAAAAATTAAGCAAAAATCGCCCTATTATGGTTTGAAAGACTGAAACAGAAACACAGTTATTAAAATTTAGATTAACAACGAATAAGGTCTGAATTTCATGGTAATAATTAAAAATATTATCGTAAATTATATTTTAAAAAATTTAATTGACTAAAACCAGGGGGAAATTGGAGAAAAAGTAAATCTATAAAATAATTGTTATTGGTGAAAGTATATATAAGTTAAAGAATGATTTTGTCTGTGATAATTTTAAGGAAAAAAGCTAAAATAGTTTTAATTAATTAACATTATAAATAAAATTTCGCAAATAATCACTCCATTCCCACCATCCATGCATTTATACCAGATTTGGAAACTATAGGTCAAGAATTTGGCATTTAAACACCAACACACACACACACATACATAAAGACATTCGCTTAAATCATGAACAGATATTGAAGCTATGCAGCTACAGAATCATTTTGAATCATATTTCGCCAAAAGAGATTAAAATAAATATCATGAAATCTCCGATCGCAAATTTCAAGTTATCATGTGAGAATATTACTAATTTTAAGTCATTATTTGTCTTAATTAATTTAAGTCACTCTCCAATTTAAACCGGTGTGAGACAATCACGAGATTTCTCTGTCGGTCTCTCGCTCTCTCACTAGATATATATATATGTTTCATTTTCAATTTTTCCAGCTGGCAAACAAAGTTTTTAAGCTCGACCAATTTTGAGATGAAATAACAGCTTTGATGTCATAGTTCTTCGCCAGTCTTTTAAAAGCGCATCTTCTGTCAAAAAAGCATAACTAATAGTAAAGCAATACTGGTAAAAACAGGACAACCTTTTAAAAATGTATCTACTGTCACGACAGCATACGTAATAATAATGCAATACTGGTAAAAGTAGGTAAAAATATTTTTTGCGCATAAATTTCGGAAACACGAAAAAAACATCACTTTCTCACATGGTAATAAAGGAAAGGGAAAAAGGTTTCTTATTTTTACTTATAGAACTGTAACCAAGTATACTACCATAGGTGCTTCCTGTCTCCTGCGGAAGTATACTTTCTGCAGAATTCGTTCTTATGGATGACAACGTCCGTCCTCACCGTGCAAACATCGAATGTCTTCGATCGGAGGATATCCCCCGTATGCACTGGCCATCATTCTCGCCGGAATTGAATCCAGTAGAGCATGTGTGGAATATGTTTGGCCGTCAACCAACTCTTACATGTGTATTGGAATTTCTTAGAGCATTGCTTGATGAGTGTTGAAATATTTTTCAAGATCAGATCGATAACTTGATACTCAGCATGTCTAGGCATTGCACGGATTATATTGCATGGTGTGGACGGTCATGGTACAGATTATATTGCATCATACCAACCTGTAATATTAATCTTCGTAAATAGTTCTTTTTTAAAAATAATTTACTCCAGAGAGTAAAATAAACAAATGTTTATTAATGCTATCAAGTATGCAATATCTTTTTCGCTCTTTGCCTTTTGTTGAATAAATATACTTTGCAAATAAGTCACATTTGTTTTGTTTCTGACTCCTTCTGACTCACATTTGTTTTGTTTCTATCCTTAATTTATGGACACGAGTGTAAATGTAAGATAAGTTAAAGAATTATTTTTAAAGTTATAATATTAATGGAAAAGGCTAAAATATTTTTCATTAATTAATAATAAACCTTCGAAAATAATCACTCCAATGTTCTCATGCTCACCCTCCACATTGCATTTGTAAGAGATTTGATTACTTTAGCTTAAGAATCTGGCATTTAAACATCAACAGACACACACAAAGAGATACAATCCCTTTAATCTTTCTAGATATTCAATTTATGCAGTGCAGAATCATTTTTAGCCATATTTTGCCAAAAAAAGAAGATTAAAATAAGGGAAAATAAAAGTATTTGAAACGAGTTATAAAAATAATAGAATAAAAATGGTTGAATCTTTTATGAATACATAGATAATGTGGTTAAATTTGAAAAGAAAATTTGACTTAAGAGTTACAAGTAAATGAAGTAATTCACTTCAAACTTATCATTGTACCATTTCTAGATAGCATTAAAATTTTATAAGATAAATGGTTTTGAAGATTAACTTGATTACAAAAGAGCGAAATCTTCTAAGATAAAGCGAGTGATTTCTGTAGGTATTTATCAAAAATCTGAGACAAAGAAAGCCACCAAAGTTTCTTTAATGACTGTAAATATATATTTTTTGCAATAAGACATTTTTTAGCAATTATGAATGAAGCTTCATTCGTATAGTAATATTGTCGAATGGTAGAATAATTGGGTTGTTTCTTATTTTTACTTATAGAACTGTAACAAAGTATATACTTCCCCAGATGTTTTCTGGCACCTGAGGAAGTATACGTTTCCAGAAATATATTATTTACAATTTATTGCCAACACCCTTTTTTCCATGTCACTTTTCAAAATATTTTTAATTCAAATGAAATTTTTGAAAACACATTGCCTAAATCAATACATGTTAATCAAAATATGATAGTGTAGAAACATTTTTTAAATAAAAATAAAGATAAGTGGATTCTACGATGTATTTATTTTTAATGAATATGTTATGATACAAAATTATTTGTTGATCATTCTTAAACAAATAATCTTGATATAAATTCGATATATTCTATTTGAAAAAATTGTTGCATAAATTGAAGCAGAAGAAGAAAATTATAGATTTTCCAGAAATATTTACAACGAGAAAACAGTTTTATCGTAAAAAGACTTCAGTCTAAAAATCAACCATAAAAAAATATTTAAAAATTCTATCCGCACGAAAAGATTATTTTTTAAAAAAGAGAATGCATTCTAGTAAAATAATAATTTAATTAAGAATTCATTTTGTAAAAACGGAATTGTCTTGCAATGCAATTTTTTTCAGAGTAAGTAAAAGTATTATATTTCTATAAATTACTTAGTTATTTTTTCCTTCATTCGTTTGAAGATTTTTTTTTATTATTTGACTAAATCTCAATTTTAAAAACAGCTTTTGAATTTTTTTTCTTTGTTGCTGTTATTTAAAAAATTAACAAAGGATTTTTTTGCCTCAGTCTTTGTTTATTAGTATTTCAGAAAATAAAAATATTTGCTCTTATAAAAAGAACAAATATGCAAAAAACGCCCTGGAACAAAGGTTCATAATAAAAGAAAAATCTGTTAAAAAATTGGGAAGCTAAAACAAATTATAATCATTTCAGGAAGGTTAATTTGATTATAAGTATGAATAATGTTATCTCTTGAAAAAAAGAATGTCTAGGAGAGATGGCTCTAGTGACAATCTGACTACCATTTCACTTACCTGCTTTCCTGCATATTTTTTGGAATGTGTTTCCTCTTGCGAAGATTAGTTAGACTGCTGATTGCCATATATATGTTTTAAGAAGCAGAAATGGCATTTAGAGAAGGGTAAAAAGCGCATTTATCCCTACTAATATTTAAAAGGTGGGCAAAAGGCTAGGCAATGGATTCAAATATCGGATATGCAGTTCAATACAAATTACCATCTATATTGATTTTCGATTGATGTTTTATTCAATAATTAAAACAGAAGCTTTTACAAGATAACTGTTTTTTATGAGTATATACATTGGCTTCTTGTGTACAGCCGACCACCACTGAATGTAGCAGTATCGACAAGATTTGTTGTGGCCGACTGTGGACTGTAGTAATGTCCATCCTTACATTGACCGAATTGGTCAAACTAATATTCTCTTCGAGATAATTGCCCCAAAAGTGGTCAAATAATGACCACCACCTCCTCTACAAACTTTCAGACAGTTGGAAAAAAACTGACAATTTTACATCATCATGTCCTTCAGAGTCCTAAGATTACTTGGTACCATCAGTACTGAACTCAAGTCATTATTTTCAACTTGCAGATGTTTTCTATGTTCGGAGATTTCTGTGCATTCCTTTAAATAGTGGTAAACAGTGCCGATTCCTCTACAAATGCATTTATTTTCCTGCATTTTTCCAAGTCTTTGAAAAAATGCAGGGAATCTCCCATGACCTGATATCATTTGGATTACCAGTGGATGGTATCTTATTTTTATTTTATAAGTGTTGGCTATGTTCTTTAGGAAGTGTCCCTCTCTTGATTTTTAAAGTCTCCTTCTCTCGGTTTTCAACCCTTTCGCAACGAACAGCGCTTTTAGGCACCGAGCTGTAGATACTCACTCTGAGCAAATAACACCTACAGAAGCCCAGGCAGCATGCTCTCTCCGAGCAAACAGCGCCTGCCTTTTAACGCCGTTCATTTGTGACATATCCTACCCTGAAATAGGTTTCTAAAAAGGTTTTCTTTTTTCCCAATTCCTGCTATTAGTTCACACTCTCCCTAAATATAAATCTTGTTCAAATGTGCAATCGTAAATAAAATACCTTTTATTCATCCACTCATGTTCAAACACATTTTTCAAACTTGTAGTGGATGGCACTTGATGTTAATACAGTTTTTTCAAAAATTAATTCATGTGATTAATTTTTTATTCATTAAAAACTAACTTTCCCACCAAACATCATTTTCCTCGCCGCCAAATGAGTAAGACTTCAGTTGTTGTTGTTTTAGCGCTAATGAAGTTAGTTTTAACATGTTTTTGACCAATTATTTCAAACGATTCTGGTTATTTTCTTAATGTTTGAGGCATTTAAAATTAAACATTGTTAAACATCAATTTCCCTGCCAAAAACTTCATTTCCCCACCGTCAAAAGGGTAAGATTTCAGGTTCCCCCCCACCCTAATGAGGTTAGGCTTGACATGTTTTTAACAGTTTATTTCAAGAGATTCTGTTTATTTTCTTAGTGCTTGATTCATTTAAAATCAAGCATTGTTAATTCATCGATTTTTCGGATTCATTTTGATGCACTTTTAAATTAAAATGAAACATAATAAAGGAAATTAAAAATTTCTCATCTGAATCGCATTACCCCAACTGGCGTAGAAAATTCCCGCATTCGCGTTTCCTAAATTGTCATTGAAAATTCACTCGTGTGGAGTGTGTTCTGATGGTTGACGACTGTATGTTGATCAATTGGTTTGATGTTTTGTTTTATTTCAGGTACACACTGTAATGAACTTGCTTTTTGGTTAGTTGTTTGCTTTTGTAATTAAATTGTTATTGTTTATGTTAAAAAATATGTAACATAATTTTTTAAAATTTATGTTACATATTTTTCGAACATAATTAAAATAAAAATTTTCTTTGTTGACCTAAATAGGAATTGACTTTAATTTTTTATATATATTAGTTGTTATAGGTTTTATTTTGTGTGCTGCGGTGTTGATTCAAGAATTCTGAATTACTTTGAATGGGGTAATTATCACTTTTTATTTATAGTTTTTTGTAAATTACAACTAACAAATCATTTAATGAAAAAAAAAATACACCAACACAATGAAAAATTACCACCACACATTTCTGCGAGGGATACCACAATTTGTAATCAATAACTGCCCAATAATGACCATTAAGTAGTTTGTTTTCAACGCGTTAACAGTACACCCTTCTAGTACAGAGATTTTTTCTTTTTACATAAACAAATATAATTATCTACCAATCTTGCCTCTATCGTAGAAAGCGGCAAAACGGTTGGTGAAAATGTGAGATTTACATAAAATACAAAAAGCGAACCAGAACAGGATTTGAATATAACGACTGTAACGGTGAATTATGTATTCAGCCCTGTTTTAAATAATATCATAAAAATGAAAAGGTACTTTTTCGTTAGCCGTGTGGCAATGAAAAATCGCCAAAGAAAATTGGTGGAATTCTACATTATTTGGCGATTTTTTGCTTCAAAATCACTAAGTAATTTGGCGGAATTATACAATATTTGGCAATTTTTTGCTTTAAAATCTCTGTATGTAATTTGGCGGGGTTCTACAATATTTGGCGACTTTTTGCTTTAAAATCACAAGGTAATTTGGTGATTCTTTTGCTTTAAAACAAAAGGTAATTTGGTGATTTTTTGCTTGAAAATCACAATGTAATTTGGCGATTTTTTGCTTTAAAATCACTAGGTGATTTGGCGAAATTTGAGAATATTTGATGATTTTTTACTTTAAAATCACTAAGTAATTTGGCGGAATTCTACATTTGGCGATTTCTTGCTTTAAAATCACTGAGTAATTTGGCGGAATTCTACATTATTTGGCGATTTTTTGCTGCCGCCGGCTAACGGAAAAATACCAAGGAAAATTATTAAAAATAGTTCAAGATTATTAAAGATGAATAAAAAATTGTTATTATTATTACTGCTATTGTTTTATCTGCGTATATATGGAACGGCGCCATAAGGAAATGACCGCCAAAAACAGCTCTTCATTCCGCGTTCGAAACGATTCGAGTATCGTGTTGTCCACTCTGTAAATCTTCCATTAGCACTCTGGCTGCTAGAGCGCTGTTTATTTCTAAGATCTCCACCGCAAAAGGGTTAAATCAACCCTCCTACCTTAATTATAAAAATGATATCTTTATATTGCTCTTTCTAAAATTTCTTAGCACAACAAATTTTTGTTATCACATTTTTTTTAATCTTAAATACCTAAAAGCAGCCTCTTCCACCAAGCGTATGTGATATTTTTTCCCTTGTGAGCTAAAATAAGGTTTTCTAAAAATGCACTCAGATCGAGAGAAATTTTCGAGAATGGCACTCGATAAAAGTTTGAAAATATTGTACACTCATTTTAGAAACGGCATGTCTTCTCTGGAAAGTGAACTTAGGTAAAGAAAAATAGAGCACCTATTTTAATCTGGAGATTAAAGCTAATTTTCTTCCTTCGTTTCTAGGTGCACCATAAATCCAGATTTAAAATGAATTCAATCAGGTTGTATCACTTGTTACTAAACGTTTATGTGTAATCAAAATTTGGAAAGTGAATTCGTTTTTAAAATTTGAAGATGAGTTTTCCTTTGAAAATTTCCTCCAGACAAGAATAAAAAAAGAAAGGATTAAAATTAAATCTGCCATGCATATTTCAATGTATCATGTCAGAACATCATTTATTGAACGGCCAAGCACCACGTGCTCGTGCGAGTTAAGTTATATTTTTATTCATTTTAATTGTTTCATCGAATGAGTCACTTTAGTATTGCAAACGACCCCAAAAAACTTTGTCTCGCATTTATTAACTAAAAAAATTTCCTATTTATTTCATTTCATATCATCACGTGCTAGAAATGACATTTTTCTAGGTTTTATTTGCTGTAGTCATTAACTTTTTTTAAATGAGAGCTTTTGTAAATGCGATGGTAACGCAATATTAAAAGCTGACTTTTTTTAGATGCTCATGCAGATAATAAAATTTTTTATTTTTTGCTTATGGGTTTTTGTTGACACCAAAAACCTCATCCCAAAAAACAACATCATGTTCTGACATGATAAAAATTGTGTTTTCGAGGACTAGTTTTTCGATAACACAATGATATTTACAGCTATATAAAAGAGCAATCACTTATTATTATTATTATTGAATTCTATTAAACCGTGTCTGTGTTGTTGGTGTGGTGTACGTTAGCATATAATCAAGAGAAAATTGATTGTCAAGTTTTGTAAATTATTGTTTATATGAAAATATCTTCCATCTACAAATAAAAATTTGTTATCACATTTCACTTTCGCTTTAGAAATTCCAATATCACACTGATACTTAGTATCGACGCCAGCAGTCATTGACTCGGGTATTCTTGGAAACAGTGATATTGATTTAGCTGGAAGAAGAAATAGTTAAGTACAAAATATGGAAAATAATCTCTCTTTTCTTAAGAATTAAACAGATACGAGCGATCACAGAAAGTATATTTTTTCGATATTCCTATAATTTTCATAATCTTAGAAATATTTATGTACAAACATATTTAAGCATAGCATTAAAAGCATTTATAATCATTACTGGCTCTTATCCGTGACTTCGAACGCGTGGAAATTTTGATATGTATACGTGAAAACTGACAGTCTCATCGCAATGTAAAATGTTATCAAAAACCCTATGCATGCATAAATTTACAACATCAATTGGAGCAACGCAAAGACGTGAATTTTAAGTACCAGTTGGGGTAACGCAATGCAGATTAGAAAATTTTAATTTCAATTCATCTGTTTTATTTTTATTCAAAAGCACTTCTGAAGGAATCAAAAGATCTATTAATTAACAATGTTTAATTTTAAATTTATCATACACTATGAAAATAAACAAAATCGTTTGAAATAATAGGAAGAAAACATGTTACGTCTAACATCATTTGCATGGGGAAAAGCTACTTAAAAGCTATGTATTTGAAACTATAAAAGGTATTTTTAAAAATATAATCGAAAAAGATGAAAATAGGGAAAAGGAATATGTACACCAAAAAAAAAAGAGAGAAATGAACAAGAAATATCGAATTATATTAACACAAGAACAGCGAAAGAAAAAAATAATAATAAACCTTCCTTTAGAATAGTAAGATAATATTAAAATGAAAAACGGAAACAGAAAATTAAAACAAACGATTCGATTTTTTCAAACATTTTGTGTTCTGATGAAAAAGGCTTGAGGTCGGGAAATCCTACAATATGATCACAAAGAATTTCATTAGATAAGATAATATTAAAAGAATACCGGAAATAGAAAAATAAAAACAAACGATTCAAAAAGCTCAGGCAGATGTTTTCAGATTTTTTATTTTTTGGTGGAAAATTTCTCAATTAATAAAAAATTAACCACTCAATCAGCCGGAATAAAAATTAGCCTAAGTTCTTTTCTAGACTACAATCTATGTCTTTTCGAAATTTCATCCAATTTCCTTCAGCCGTTCTGGCATAATTAACTAATATCATCCATCCATCCATCTACACTTTCACATTTATAATAGTAGTACAGATAAGCGTATCCTTTAACAAAATTAAGAAAGCCGGCGTCCTGGTATAGGGGCAGCGCGTATTCCCTGCGATCTGCGCGACCCGGATTCGAGTCCCGGTTCGGGCATGGTTGTTCTTCTGTGTGCTATTGGTGAGTTGTGTAAATGTGCCCTCCAGTTAAAAGGGGCTGTGCAAGCGAATGTGATGAGTGTGTAGCAAAAGTCGTACTCTTGACCCTAGTTGGCGCCAAAACAAGAGACGCTTATTAGGCTTAAATCACTGACTACCCTCTCTCAGCGAGCTTGTCCATGGCAAGTGCCATTTGACGCAACAACAAATGAAGAAAAATTTAATCAAATAACAACCCTTCTGCAGACTGAATATTATCGAAATACGTACAAAGGAACGATAGAAATCATTTTGCTCTAAACTTCCACTTAAAGAGGATTTCTTTAATATTTGCAATAAGTGAGTTTGCCTCCGACCAAAAAAAATCTTTTTTAAGCTTTTTTTTATGGAATATACCTTTTTTTTTATTTGTTAAAATAGACCCATAATGCTTATAGATTCAATTCGGACCAGGATAGTCTGATTGGCAGGGTGATAGATTTGCATCCCTTGGGCCGAAGACCCCTGTGTACAAGGTGGCTGGTGCACACACAAATCCCTCGTAGATATAAAACTCTTCAAGTTGAGATAATATCACTGACAGTACTGGATGAGAGGTGATCGTTCTCTGATCCAGATCTAAATTACTATCTGTGGATAATTGGATGAAATGCATGAATGAAGTCCACCCAGTAAAAAAGGTTGTGACGTATGAGTAGCTAAGTCGTACTCTCTTTTTGAATTGAGAAAATCGCTCATAAACAATTCGACTTATCTCCCTATAAACTAACTTTATCATTTGTTAATTACCTGCAGAAATTTTCCCTAGCACTATATTAAATTGTACACTTCAAATCTTATCAGAATTCATCATCTTTTCACCAAGAGAGAAAGTTTTATATTTCTGTAACCATGATCTATGCGCATCTATCTGCAGGGCCTGACTAAGGCAGGGGCATACGGAGCAGTTACCCCGGGCCCCAACATAAGTGTGGGCTCCCAAATCGAAGATAAATCTTATTTTACGTTTCCTTCTTTAAAAGAATGTTCTTCATTACTAAATTAGTAAAGCAGAGCCCCCCCCAAAAAAAAAGTTTTTGCCCCGGGCTCCAACTAGGCTAAGTGGGCCCTGTTTATATGTGTTTTGGACTTGATAAAACAGCTCTAGCTAGTCTTCCCTGATATGTTTCACTTATGAAAAATTCTAATCAACTTACATTTGGAAAATAGTTGATAAGTTTAGAAGCGTAATAAAGTTAGCAATATTTCTTTTACAGATCTTTCTATAAGTAGTGTTGTAATAAATTTACTCTCAACATACATTTAAAACCCTTAACTTCTTATCTTTTCAAGAACAGAAATTCCGATTTAGGTTGCTAATAAAATCGATATGGTTTCCTAAAAAGAATAAAAAAAAGACTCACATTTTTGGTGAGATAGATAAAAATAAATGATGGAATATCAATTTCCCAAGCAACAGTTGGGAAACTTCTACTATTTCGCTTCAAATTTCACTCACCGTTATTTTTTGAAGTTTTAATTTTGAAGGGATTGAGTGGAATTTTTGAAATGGTTTTGTCTTTTTAGGAAATTTTTTTCAGAATGTAAATGAAATGTCTTATTTATGGTGATTTTTTAAAATATATTTAGTTAACTCTGTCCATTCAAACTCATATTATTATTGCCCTTTCATATCAACTCCTCAAACTTTTCAAAATTCTCAAATTGGGCTATTCGAACATCCTGCAATAGTAATTCAATGTAAAGTTAAATACGTCTTTTAATAAATAATAAGAAATTACATGAAAAAGTATACACCTTCCCTTATATCTGACATTCGCCGAAAATTTTAATGTTTCAGAATTCAGCATACTCTTAAAACGTTTTTTTTTTTTTTCAGAAATTATACATAATTTCATACATACGTATTTTTGTCTTCAGAAATTATACATAATTTTTCAATAATGATTTTTTTTTCAATTCCTATTAATAGATCACACTCTCTCTCTATATATATATAGACACAGAAAGAGAGAGATCTTACTCAAATTTTCAATGGTTAATAAAATCCTTTTTATTCAACCACTCAAATTCGAGTAAACTTTTTAAAACTTGTAATGAATGACGCTTGATGTTAATACACTTTTTTCAAATGTTAATTCATTAATTTAATTTCATTAGTTTTTAATACTTTAAATTTAATTTTAGCAGATTTTCCCATTTAACTAAAAAAAATTACAATCATGATGTAATCTGGACGAAGTTGCCTTCGTAAGCCACGGATGACTCTCCAGTCAGTAGTAACGAAAAGTGAAATCAGCAGGTAGTAGTAGCTCAATCGGTAAAATTCAAGGATTTCAGTATTTTTCCAGTGAACGTGAAGAATGCGAGTTCAGTGCTTGCGAAAATCGATCATTTTTTGATAAATTATTTATATTAATTGTAATTATTTAATTAAAAGTAACTAAAATAAATATTTTCTTTGATTGACCTAAGTAGAAAGAGACTTAAAAATTATATATTACTCGATTTAAACTATTCCATAATAGTTTGCAGAGTTTATTTATTTACAATTTTTTAATGTCCATTTGAATGAAAATAGTACTGAAAACTGTGAATAATATTTTCGACCAGCAGTGTCGCAATAAAGTATGGAAAAAGAGGGATAGGAGCAAAGATCTTCCGGTCGCCAGTTAAGAGCGAGCATCATAAAAGCAAAACATAAGTCGTTTTAAGCCAATTTCTCAAGTCAAACCTGATGAGAGGGTCAAAAATAATCCGATTTTCCAAGTCTATTTTCACATGCTAAACTCTAGAAATGACTATTAGAGGCCCAGGGGTTCATTATAGTATCTTGGCAAAAGACTTCCCCGTACCACTGCTCATTTGTGAGAACAGAATTCAGTCCTAAATAAAAAAGGACTTTCAATTTGCCCACCTTAACGGCAAAGATCACAGTATAGGGATCATAAGCTACTCTAGACGAAATTGCCTTAATAACCAACAATTTTTCCATCTTAATTGGTTGCAGTTATAGATAGGAAATGAACCAATCACCATCAAATGCACAGCAATTGTGGGCAAAGCAGGTATGGATGCTTATGACTCTTATTCTTGGTAGCGTCTCAAAAACAGTGTTTTCCTGTTTATTTGATATGTTTAAAGCCAAAAGTAGTCGAATGAATTATAAACCCTGGAAATCAGCCAGAAATGAATTCGATCCTGAATTTAAAATGAACTTCATATTTTCCCCATATTTTAAGTGGAAAGATCGCAATAAAAGGATCATATGCTCGAGACGAAACAGATGACTTCGCACGCCTCTAAAGATTTGTCAATCAGAAATGAACTCAGTAATAAGTAGAGAAAGATCTACAGTTTTTCCAACTTAATTGGAAGCAATTATCACCATTAATGGCATATAGATTGTGGGCAAATCAGGTATGAATTTTTATGATTCCAATTTTTGTAGCGCCTCAAAAACAACATTTTTCTGTATATTCTATATTTTTTAAACCAAAAATAGGCGAATTAATAATAAACCCTGGGAAACAGAAATGAAAACAGTTTTAGATCCCACTTTAACTGAAAAATCGCAATGTAGGAATCATAATGTAATCAGGACGAAGTTGCCTTCGTACGTCAATTGATGATTCATCAGTCAGTAATGAACTAGGACTTAAAGTGGAGGAAAAATATACAATTTTTTTTCCACATTAATTGGAAGCAGTTAAAGAACAGGAAACTAATCACCATCAATGGCATTATGATAGTTTAAAACGCAGGCATATATGTCCATGACTCATATTCTTGGTAGCCACTTGAAAACTGTATTTTTCTTGTTGTCGGCTATGCTTTAAAATGAGGAGACGGGTTTCTTAAAATATAAATTTATTAATCAGTTATATAAAAGCAAAACTCGTTTCTTCGAGTAATAAAAATAAGAGCATAATTCTACATGACACCCGGTTGGAGCTTTTATTAAAAGTTTACTCGCTCCTCGTGAAGTCAGCATCAACACCAACGCAAAAAAAAATACAGCTTGTTTTTGTCTTTGACACACCTCCAGTGTTGCCAACAAAAATTTATAAAGCATGCACCAACCGTATGCAAATTGAGATCATGGTCTGGGATTGAAAAAAATATGGCTTCAAAGGTAACTAAAAACTATGATAGTTAAAAAACGCAGGTATATATGTCCATGACATATTCTTGATAGCCACTCGAAACTGTATTTTTCTATTTGATACTTTTTAACTGAAAAAGTAATTGAATGAATTAAAAGCCCAGAGCGGCTTTTATACAAGTTATCACTTTATGCATCCATCTCCATTATTGTAGAATGGACCCTTACATGTGCAGTTTTCTGTGCAAAAAGAGAATACAGCAGATCCTGATGATTCAATGATCAGTTTTGAAAAACAATATGGCGTATTAACAACTCTTGTTTCATGTAACAACATCCAAAAAGAAATATTTTACATAATGTATTTTACCAAAAACAGTTCCCGATAGTATAATGGCATTCGATTATTATCTCACAATATCTTCCATAGTTACAATTAGTACAAAACAAACTGCAACAATCGTTCCATCTGTGTATTAGAATCCCAAAAAGCAACCGAATCATATCCTGAACCACATGTACAAGGCTGTCAGACAATTCAGCTCATGTGTCTATTCATTTGAGTCAATTCTCCATGAGATCGGTGGTTGAAAAGCGAGATGCTTTGGAGCGGAACGTTCGAGAACATGTAAAAAAGAGGAGAGTCACTGTTGAGGACGAAAAAGCGGTTTGGACTGGTTTAAACCCATGAATGGCGGTCTTTGCTCTTCAAGAAAGACACGGGAAGACCTGGCCGCAAGGAAAGATCGGGTTGTTTAACTAAGAGCTACTTTGAGAGGTGCATTTTCTTTAATAGACTGGGAGAAGAGTTTTAGCATTGAGACATTCATGACAGCTTGGAAATAAATTTTTATGCAATTGTTTATTACCATGTCAGAACATGATGTTATTTTGGGAATGAGGTTTGTGGCGTCAACAAAAATCCGTAGGTGAAAAATTGAAATTTTATTATATGCACGGGCCTCTCAAAAAATCAGCTTTTAATGATGCGATGCCATTGCATTTACAAAAGCTCTGATTAACAAAAAAAATAAGTTAATGACTACAGCCAATAAAATCTAGAAAAATGTCATTTTGAGCACGCGATTATATGAAAGGAAATAAATACGAAACGGGATATTTTTTTTAAACAATCAATGCGAGGCAAAGTTTTTTTTTTATCATTTTCAATACTAAAGTGACTCATTCGATGAAACAATGAAAATGAATAAAAATATAATTTAACTTGCGCGAGCACGTGGTGCTTGGCCGTTCAAGAAATGATGCTCTGACATGATACATTGAAATATGCACGGCAGATTTCATTTCATTCTTTAATTTTAAATGTATTTTTTAATTTAACTGATTTCATACAAAATACATTATCACTGTGATCGATACACTATATATTTTTAATAAAAAGCATAGAAGTTTTAGGGTGGTTTTTATTTTTTATTTTTTTCATATACGTGCGCATTCTTTTATGCACTCCTAAACCAGAATATTTACGCATATTATATTTGTGCAATATTCATGTTATTTTCTTCTCAATGTGTATATAGCAAGAAACAGATTTTTGACTGGACAGATTAGACAATTGCCTAGGATCTATGGGGTTAGGTAAACGTAGGATGGTCAATTAGAATATGTCATTAGCTTAATCGCAAAATAAAACAAAAAGTTACGAAAAATACAAAATCACTGAATAATAAAATATTAAAATAATGTTATAATTTAGCCAAGTAGAGTTTGTTTAACTTCTATATTATTATCCATTTATTAATTACAATTCATTTATTATCTTTATTTATTATTATCCATTTATTTATTACAATCCATTTATTATCATCACAGTATTTATAAATACTAAGTAGTTGTGTCAATATAATGCAGTTATATACAAATATGGATACCGACAATCATAATAATTAGATAATTAAAAGTATAGACATTTTTTAAAAAATTACTAAAATCTGATTTTTACAAATTTAACTTTTAAAAAATGTGTAGTTAAATTATTAAAAAATAACGTTAGCATGTTTATTAAATTAAAAATATGTTAAAATGTGAAACTACAAGGTGTCCATAATTGAACGACCCTACATTAAAGTTGTCCTCAGGCGAAAGTACTGTTCAGAAAGGCATAAAATTTTGTATAGTACATAATAAAGGAATGGGAATTCGTTCGCATGAATAAAAAAAAAATAGTACAAACTTTTGCCACCAGGGGCAGTTTTTTTTTAAATGAGTTAACATTTAGTATAGATTTTGACAAACTTAATTACTGCTAAACATGTTCAACATGACGGTCATCATTTTCCGCTACCATCTGAAATCGCAAGATAGCACATTCCTCAGTTGGCCACAGCAAGCACTTCATTGCCTTTCGAGCACAATTTTCATGCAAGATGGAGGTCCTCCACACATTAGCCGTTGTGTAAAGGGCGCTCTCCATAATCATTTTACAGAAGAACGTACCATCAGCTGTCACTTTCATGATTTGTGGCCTCCCAGGTCTCCAGATCTAAATCCACGTGACTTTTGGCTTTGGGGACATTTAAAACATCTGGCAAGTCATGATGTTCCAAAAACTTTGCCTTATTTAAAAATCAGCATCTCACAGGTAGTTCTTGCTATTTCCTAGAACACACTAAGGTCAACTGTAGAACATGCTATTATGCGATTCAAGTTGGTAGCGGACAATGATGGTCGTCATATTGAACATGTTTTGTTGTAATTAAATTTGTCAAAAATATGCTAAATTTGTAATTCATTTGAAAAACTGCCCTTTTTGGCGAAATTTTGAACTATTTTTTTATTTGCTCAAACAAATTCTCATCCCTTCATTATGTCCTATACAAAAATTAATAACTTTTTGAACAATAGTTTCACCCGAAGACAGCTTAAAAGTAGGGTCGTTTAATTATAGACACCCAGTACATTAACTAGTTTTGTGAAGAAGAAAAAAGTGGTTCCAAAACATTCAGTGCTTAGATTGCAAGATCAACCAATGATTATAACACGATATGTTAAAAATATTTTCTTCCTATTCATTCATGTTAAGTTTTGCATCTTTAGACTAAGTTGAACCGGAATAGGAAAATAGAAAAAAAACTTGGAAGATGCTATTATATAAAAGCCATAAAGTCTTAATTTTCACATATTTTTAAATGAAAAATAAAATAATTCGAAAATACATATTAAAAGATTATGTTCAATGATATTCTTATTAATATTGACTGTATGATAAGTGATGATATTCTTAAGAGGCATTTTCGGTACTTACATATTAAACCGTCGATCTTTATCACCACATTTGAAGACGTCGCCAATGAGTTGCTAAACCACCATTATTTTAAAAATTGTTCAAACCTTAACTGTCGTGCACAATTTTGTTGGTTTCGTTGGCGTCGACGGTTTATCGCCACATTTTAATTCGTCGCCAATGAGTTACTAAACCGTTGGTGACCAGGGGCGTCGACGGTCTAATACGTAATCTATTACGGTCTATTATCGCATTTTCTTGATGAAAAGATCGCAATAAGCATTTAGGAAGTAAGAATTGCTTTGGTTCAGAATTCAGTACGAAATTTTCAATAAACGGAGCTTTATCTACTTTTAGGAATTAAATCCACAAAACTATTATCTCACTTTCGTCTGTATCGCTTTCACTTATAGCAAAGGTCGCGGTGGCCTGATGATCAGGTATTGGCTAAATAGCCGTAGAATTTTAAGTTCGAGATCCGATTCCACCGAAGAACCTCCGTGTAAGGTGGACTGTTTTACGTTAAATCCGTCAGGACCCACCATCCTCCCGCTGATATGGTGTGATGCGGAAATGAGTGTGTCAGTTTAGTTGTCGCCCGCGTCATCTGACTGTGGTTCAAAATTGCGAGGTTCGTCCCAAAATAGCCCTAGTGAGTTTTACAACGGGACATTAATGTAACTAAACTAAACTTCGTTAATGTCCTGGGATAAAACGTAAATTCCTTCTCTTACTTATATATCACCATCATCACCTATTCCTTTTTTATATAACTGTGCACATTTTGTACATATCTGCGTAAATTACAGTTTTCAATTCAGCTCCATCTAAACACCACCAAATATAAAAACTCTAAAATGAAGAAACAGAAATAAAATAGCTAGCTACATCTCCCAAGCCATAATTCGGTTATTATTTTGAAACGCATATAAAAGTTTCCATGAACCAAGAATATTAAAGTACATTAAAGTTCTATAAATTCTGAAAAGACATACAAAGCACATATATGAATAATTTTAGATAAAATTTATGTTAAGCATTTCTTGAAAATAAGACAAATTTCGACTCCTCGTTTCATATATAAAACGTAGATAGAAATTCTATTCTGAGAAATGTAAATTTTCTACTAAATTGAATAGAGTTTGTTGTCTAAAGTAATGTAAGTACAAGAAAATCAACTGACCAAAAATTTATCATGTATTATTTGTGCAAGTTTATGTTTTCCTTAGAAAGCATTGGAAATAGATAAATCGTTACAATGTTCTCTAGTGGTTTAAATGTTTTCTTTAAGCATTTTCAAGTTAAAAATTTATTAAAACGTTTAGTAAATTTATATAAGTGCAGTAATTTAAAGAACAGTAATGTATAAGGTATATGACTACGTTCGGGATGAATTTTTTGAAAAACGTTCGAAGCTAGTTATATTTTCGAATATTTGCTTCCAAAAGATTGAAAACACATCTATGAAAGAAAAATATACAAGTTAAGAGGCAAATGTTGGTACTTATGTATTAAAAAAATTGATCTTTATCGCCAAATTTGAAGGCGTCACTAATGAGTTGTTAAACCACCATTATTTTTTTAAAAAAATGTTCAAACCTTTACTGTCGTCCGCTATTTTGTTGGTTTCGTTGGCATCGATTGTTTATCATCAAATTTGAAACCGTCGCCAATGAGTTACTAAACCGTTGGCGTCGACGGTCTAATACGTAAGTACCCAAATGCTTTTCAAACATTGAAAAAAAACTGTTTTTGGACCAAAAGAGGTATAAAGTAAAAATTTTCTAATGAAGAGGTTTGTAAAATGCTCAAAATGTTGCAGATATTTTAACTCTTTCATGGGAAGATAACATCCTACCTACATTGTCATACATAACTTACATAACGCCATCCTGTACCCCCGGTACCTATAACGCTAAGTTATCTAACCAGTTGGATGAGCACAAGATGGGAGAGAGAGAAATAAAAATTAAAGGAAAGAAAAGGAGAGACGATACAGCATTCAGGGATTTCCAGAGATAATGCCATCGGTGTCAAATCTTAAACGAATCCGTTCAATTTTTGTTGAATTTATAACTGGATAGAGGGGGATCAGAATACTGAAACAAATGGTGATTATGGGTTGAACTTATAGGGAAATTAGATTACCAACTGAAAAGGGGATGGAAAATTTGCAAATTAAATTGTGAACACAAGTATGAGAAATAAACAATCACTATAGAGTCAGAAATACGTAGCGTCCATCTGGGTCCTGCGATGTTGATTTCCATCTTGAGATCTGCACTTTAGAGGGATTTTTTAAGTTATAATTTTGGTTGAATTCTGGTCTCAGCTATTGTAGGTCTTGAAGAGGTCTTGGTATTTATGAATGTGGTTTACTATGGAGTGGATCTTGCCGCGTGAAAGGGTATTTAATGCAACCCTCCTGTACCATTCTTCATCGAGACTTCTTTCTGGCTTTCTCATTTGCCATGGGAGAGTGAGTAGGCTACATTATTATACAGCTAACATAGCGTTAGATAATATACTGATATTTTTTTTAAAAAAAGGATGTTTTGTTAGCTTCCAAGCAAAAAATTGTACAGTTCCAGAAGATATGTGCTTAGCCAGTATGGGAAATCATATATTAAAGAGGGTTCCCAACTACACGATGAAGGAAATGTACAAAGGGACAAGAAAAGGTGAAGTCCTACATGCGTGCAGAATGTGATATACTTTTGTATATTATAACATGGTTCTTATCCTTTAATGGTAAAAAATCATCATTAAATTTTATTTCCTTCATGATTGCGTATGGTTCCATATAAATATATTTCTCACCCGGGAAATTTAAGTGTAAACAAAGTCCAGCAAAACAAAATATATTTCCTTAAATACCCCTTTTTAATTATTAATAAAACTAGTAGAAACTCAAAAGAGGACTAAATGGCCAGTGAAAGGGTTAAGAAATATACTATCTAGTTCCTGAATTAAAAAATTAGTATTCTATCCATTTTTTAAATACTAAAGCTTGATCAATAACACGAAATTTTAAATCTTTTCACGTTGTGAAGGCTAAAGACAATTATAAAAAATTTCTAAATGATTAAATAAATTATTTTCTTGTTCGGGAACTGTAGAATATATTGAGAATCGATTATACCAAATTTGAAAAAAAAATATTCATTAGAATTTAATTTATGAGGTTTATCATCTGAAAATTCTTTTAAAAAGTAGAATTTCAGAAGTACCATCTAAATCAAAATACAATTAAAACGTATACAATTGTGAATATAAAAATTAGTTTAACTTCTCAAAAGAGAGACTTGGAAACAAAATTTTAAGGATTTGTAAAGAAATCTGTTCAAGCACTTAGAATATCAACTAAAAAAATTTCACAATTTTGCAAAAAACTCTTTAACGTTAACAAAAAACTGTTAAGAGTATTTATTAATATAATTATTTACAGTGACCTAGTTCCTCAAATAATTCGCTCGCTTACAGATTGAATCTATTGCAAAATTTTAAACATGAGAAATTCTATTGTATAATTCTTGATTTGATTCATTTTTTAGTTCCTTTATGATAACTTTCGCAAGAAAAAATGTTTTCTTTTATAGAACTACTTCCTCAAGATTACAGATGGCATACCTATCGATTTATAGATTATTTCTACAATTCGTATCCAGACAGCAGAATGATGGTTCCCAATATATACCCTGGAAATATTGAATACGACATTTGAGCTGATATGCCACGCCCCAGACTTCTACACTCGTCCATTTTGGGGATAGTTGCACATATTTAATGTCACCCTTGTAATGTTTTGAAGAATTTGATCTTTTTCTTTTGAGGTGAATATTATAAGAGTATCAGTGATAGAGAAATATAAATCTATCTGTCTCTAAATTTTCAAATATTATAAATGAAACTGAAAAACCTCGCGCGCGTGCGTGCGTGCGCGTATGTATGTGTGACGTTTTGCAAACTCCCTAAAGCAATTTTGATACATTTATTTACACAATAAAATACAAAAAAAAACATTTGTAACTCTCCTGAGAAGTTTGAAATACAAATCTATCCTTAAAATACTTGAATTTTCAATAGAATTGGCGGTCGTAAAAAAAAATACGAATTTCCACAGATGGCACTTTCCCAGTGAATTGTACCAGCCAGACATAGTATGAAGAGTGGTATGTTAGAGTGTAACAGCCAGAGTGGTACCTCGAAAACTTTCTCGCATACTCCTATTATAGTCAGTGCCTTCCTCTCACCAAATAAAATTGTGCACTTTGACTAAATCTTCTAATTTAGAGGAGTAATCATATCATAGAGGACTAATTTGACTTGCTCAATTTCACTTTTAATTAGTTAAAAATTAATAGAAATCTTAATATTATTCTTCAATAAGCATTATTACTGCATAAAAACCATTTTCCCACCAAATTACAGTTTTTATAAAAGAGTTAATTTTAAGTGATATCGATTTTACTTTGGTACACTATCTTCTTTAATTTCAATTACTTTTTCGAAATTAGTTTTATACACAAATTGCAATACTCTATTGTAACTTTCTATCGCTATAATAAAATTTAACCAGCGCCACCAGATTCTTCATGCACCTGCTTTTACCAAAGTTGCAATTTAAAAAAAATGCTGTCTTTGGACATAATTCCAAAACAGAATTTTAATTTTTGCTTTTATTACCGTGATAATGTAGTTTGACTGGCTAATTTCCGTAAATTGCATAGTGTAAAAACTGTTTTGCACAGAATGCAATGGCTGACGCTCGCCTAAAACATTACCGTACAATTATGTTTCTAACCAGAAACTAAAAATCCAAAGATTTTATTTTTTATCCATTGTATTTAAATTCTACTTTCATAAAAATTTTATTTTCTACAAATTTAAAATGGATGAGTGTTTATTTAGATTCATTTACCCTGTTGCTCCATTTGTTCCATTAAAATGCCATTCTGCCTAAACCATTAAGAGCCACACCTGAAACATTATTCTACAATGATGTTTTAACAAGAGACTAAATATCTAAGGAATTCTTTTTTAATCCATTGTTATTTAACTTCTACTTTCGTATGATTTCTATTTTTTACAGATTTAAAATAGTGGATTTTCATTTAAGTTCATCTGCCTAATTGTTCTAATTTATTCCACTGAAATATTCGATGATATGCAATATTAGTCCTAGCAACAAAGGCCACGAATCTCGAAAGCTCATAGAATGCCTGTGTGCAGATAAGAAGCTGATATCTGCCCGACAGAATCACCTGATCCCCCGTGTCCTTGAACGAAATACAATCGAGTTTTTGTTCGTTCAACAAGTGGAATTCTGAAAAAGACAACACAGTATCTGTCCCTCACGATTTATGGATATCCTTTGTTGCAATACATTCCACAAAACACAATGTGATGAAGTGAAAGAGGAATTTTTTTATATAATTATGATAAAATAAATTTCGAAATATAATATCCATATGAAATATTTCGCTTTATGGAATATTTTATTGGTCAGTCTCCTTATACATGCTTTCTTTAATTCAAAATTCTGCCATTCATTTTAACATGAATTCAAGTATCCGACTTCAGACTGAGTTTCATTGCAAAATCTAATTCATTAGAAATATAAGTAATAGCATTCTACAAAATACCACAAAATAAACGATTTAAAAAAAAATCGCATTTTCAATCATTGGGTTAAAAAAAAATACATGAGCCGGAAAGTTATACATAACTCTGAAAATATCGTCATCTACAAACTAAAACAACAACAAAAAAAGATTAAAATGATATCTGCTATGCATATCTCAATGTATCATGTCAGAACACAATTTCTTGAATGGCCAAGCATCACGTGCTCGTGCGAGTTAAATTATATTTTTATTCATTTTAATCGTTTCATGGAATGAGTCACTTTAGCATTGTCAAACGATCCAAAGAAACTTTGTCTCGTATTCATTGTTTAAAAAAATATCCTATTTCCTATTTATTTCATTTCGTATAACCACGTGCTCAAAATGACATTTTTCTGGGTTTTATTTGCTGTAGTCTTTAACTTATATATTTAAAATCAGAGCTTTTGTCAATGCAATGGTATCGCATGATTAAAAGCTGATTTTTTTAGGTCCTCGTGCAGATAATAAAATTTTCAATTTTTGTCTACCTCATTCCCAAAATAACATGTTCTGACATGATAAAAAGCATTTAAAATGTGAAAATTAACATTATTTTTCATATAAACAACGCAATTTTATCGATTTTTTTTTCATATCGTTTGTTTCAGTAAAATTAATTTGCACCGATACCGTAAACGAAAATAGAATTTAGAAAAGTGAAAAAAAAAAAGAATTTATATTTGTTAAAGTTGAGAACAAAATATGTTTAAAATAATTAATATAAAAATTTACTCGAGTTCATTAAAAATTAAGATAAAATGATATAGTGCAGAAAAGTCAAATGAAACAAAAAGTTTAAATTAATATTATAAGCTTATTAAATTGTTTTCAATAAATTCATTAATCAATATTTACATTCACTTAGGACTAACGAGAAATTAGAGGACCAGAAAATCGAGCCTCTTATCTAAAGCAAACAGTATGATAGGGTTTCAAACGTGATTCGTTTGACATAATTGCATCAACATTTGTGCTTAATGCAATTTACAAAAGAACAGAGCCTAAAAAAGCATTATCCTGTTAAAAACCAATGGTCGCCATAAAGAAATTATCGATAGAAGATTGTAGTACTTTTATTATCGTGTGAGAGCATTATGTTTTGGTTAGACGTTTTTGATGTCTCCAAAATTTAACGGGTAAAAAGTATTTTTACTTGCTTTTATCAATATTGTATTATTGTTACGTATACTCCTTTGAGAGCAGATGTGTTTTTAAAAGTTTGACGTACAGCTATGACATCATAGCTGCTATATCATCTAAAAATCAGTCGAGCTCCAAAACTTTGTTTGCCAGCTAGGAAAATTGAAAACAAATTTTTTTTAAAGTATACGAAATAATTTATATTGATTTTTATTGAAAGCAGACTCTACAGCCGTAGCCGAAGTCATGGAAAAAACACATGTTGAATTTTCAATTTCGTTTTCATTCCATTTCGAAAGGCAGAAAGCAGCGCGGCACACACACATAATAAAAACATGCACTGAAAAGGAACGAAACACTTATCTCTGATCTTATATACTATGATATTCTCATAAATCCCACACGCAAGAGGAATTCTTTTACGTATTGGCCTTGAGTTGACCTTTAGACGAGGGAAATGCAGGAAACCTTCAAAAGAATATTTATACCAGTGATTTATTATCAATTCACTCATCACGTGTAGTCATGAATGACGCATTATCGTCATAATACTTCATTTGATTTATTAAATAGGAAAAGGGGAATGGATCAGGAAATAGAACATTTTAGAATAAAGCTATATTGCCCAAATCAAAACAAAACCTTGGAAATTAATTGCAATTGAAATTAAAGTTCAAAATATCTTTATATATAGAGAGAGGGGGGAGGGATACAGCCCGATAGAAAAGTCTCGTGATTGTTTCTAACCAGTTTAAATTGGTTAATGACTTAAATTAATTAGGATAAACAATGACTTAAAAATAATAATGTTCTCACATGATAACTTGAAATTTGTGATTCAAAATTTCATTTTTTTCATATTATACTTTTAAATTCTAACTAGCCTAAAAAAGTTAAAATATCCCTTCAAAATTTAGAAAATAAATATAATTTTTGTAAAAGATGTAATCCTCACACATTTCATATTAAGAAGATCACTAAATAAAATACTTCTGAAACTAGAAATATTATCATGTGAGAACATGTCATTTTGGTTAGGATATTTTGATAACTCCGAAATTTATGGGCTAAAAATATTTTTACCTGCTTTTACCAGTATTTTTATTAATTCTTTAGGGTTTAAGATGGCTTTTAAATAAAGTTTTATCACCTATAAAACTTTATTTAAAAGCTATCTTAAACCCTAAATTTTTATGATTTTTTTGTCTCTAATTGCGATAGATTAAAATTTTAATGTGAAATAAAAGCCATTATATTTTGCGAAGACTTTCAAAGTTTTTCACGATAATAAAAACGACCTTTGCAACATTTCGGAACTTATGAACGAATAAATTAAAATATAAATTGATAACATTCCGAAATTAAGCCTTGAACCATTTCCAATGGCAAAAAATTTCGCAAGTGCATATGCCAAAACAATCCATTGTAACTAGGCAGCAATTGCCACCCAAAGTGACCGATACCTTAGAGAAATCGAGAAAAGACATGTCTTCTAAATGACTTAATTTCATTCTTCTGTTGATTGTGTTTCGATATACAATCTCAATCGGCAGGCCGTAAACATATTTTTCACTTTTTTAGCAATTACCTGCTGACGTATGTAACACGTCATTGTCGATCATGTGACAAAAAGGCGTGAGTAGCACATCATGGTTAATATTATCTTTTAGCAAACGCATTTATTTTAAAAACAAGCCACATTTTTTAATGTGAATAATCAATAAATACTAGGATGAAGATCATATTAATCTTTTGAAATTAGGAATTTATTTTGACAATCCCTTCTCGCTTTTGAAAAAAAAAAAAAAGTGAACTTTAGTTAAAATGATGACTTGACTCTGAGAAGAAGTATTTCTACAGTAGATTTTTCAGATTATGCTTCGAAAACTAATTTATACCACTTTGGGAAAAAATATACCCACAGAAAATGTATATACTTCTGAAAAGAGCTTTACAAATAAACAATGAATTGCTCAACTAAACTTCAGAGTAAATAATATAAAGACTGTTTAAACAGCCTTTTTAAACTTATGATAAATTTCTTTAAGTTCAGTCAATATTTTCAACATGTACTAGATGTATTGTTACAAAAGGTAGTATTTTAGACTAAACCGGATTGCATATTATGACAACAAATAAATAATGCGCACATTGTCTGTAGACTATCGTACCCAGAAATCGTAAACAAATCTCCAAAAATTAGCCTTAGACACTATATCATAATCGATATACCAGAAGCCCACCATCATTATTAGAATATTTTTGCTTGTGACATTTATTATTAACATCGTTTAAACTAATAAAAAATTAAAAAGTTCGTGTAAATGAATTGAAATTGTGCCATAATGCCATTTACATTTTTAAAAATATTTTCAAATATTTCCCCAACAGTAAAAGAGATAATTCGAATTAAAACAACTAAATTAATTTTCTGACTATGTATATTTCTTTTCTCTTTCTTTTAAGAATCAGTCATTTCCAAAAATAAGTAGAAAAAAAAGATACGCCTTTTAATATTATACATTAACACTACCTACCCTAAGCGATCAAATAATTATTTTCCTATTGCAGCGGCAATATATTTGGAAAATACTGGTATGTGCAGTGTTAAAGTGAGATAATAAATTCCAACTGTATTATGCAGCTTTAAAATTAAAATATGTTTGACTTATCAAACATCTTAATGTTGTTTCATGAAAAGAATCAAAATATTATATTGAAAAGAGTTTGAAGCTATTTAAGGGAAATTTATAGAAGAGATAGAACATAATGATTGTCCAAAATCACTACTTAAGAACAAAATGCTCTATTCTTGTTTATTATTATTTTTGCGTTAAATAAGATGGCATCATTGCCAATCTGAAGTACAATCCTGTAAATAGCTTTAAAATTTTATCTTTGAATGTTTAATTTATGAGCTGAAGCAAGAACTGTTATTCAAAATGAAATGAAGAAAGTAAAACAAAACTTTTTTGAAATTTAGATGGCATTAACTTAGAAGAGAGAAAGAAAAAAAATAACTGTATGGACTACAACTTTTTAAAATAGAGCTCTCACTATTCAAACGCGTCATATAAGAAAAAAAAAGTCTCATTAAAATGCAAATCCAGAGTGTACAATAACCTAATTTTTATCTATCATCTGTCATCCGTTTAATCAACTACTAGTTCACACCCATGTAAAACCAGTCAGCGACCTAGAATTATGAAACTAAATAAAGCAATTCGAAGGAATTACAATTAAAAAGGGTTGGAATTGAAATAAATTTTAATCAGCAATATCAAGCAATCCTAAGTTCGAACAATGAAATTTTGAACAGACACATTATTTATTCATGATGGTCAACTATGGTTTCCCAAACAAAAATCCCCACCTCTCCGGAACTATGGCAATAAGAAGAAATAATGTTGAGACTCATTTAAATAACAGCCATTCCTCGAAAGAAACCATCTAACTTCCAACCCACTTCGAAAGAACTGACTACAAGAACCATAAAAAGAAAAGAGCCGCGGCGCGCCATTGCAGAAAAGATCAAAAATTCGATGACCTCCTCCAAACGGAACCATTGAACGACGGCTAGCTTTTTCATGAGATCAGCGGAGCAGCACAGAAGCGACAATTTTCACGATAAACCGCTTCGCTAGCGTTCCACGAACGAACCTCCAGTGCTGCAGCTTTTCGAGGTTTCCACCACTACCTCTACCCTTGGCCTGATATCGACTCGCAACAGCGCAGTAGCAACAGCTGCACCATCATTCCAAAATCCAACAAGAAGGACGAAATCGCTGCTGGCTGATGGCAGCCATTTTGTCAGCACGAAAGCTGGAACGTTGAAAGAAACGACGGGCTATAGAATTCGTTATCTCCTGGAAACAAACCCAGTAGCCAAACAAAAGACACAAAACGATGCGAAAATTTTATTTGTTCAAAATATTGCCTTTGTTATATTGAGTAATATTCGCACCGAATAAGAACTGTTCTGATAAAAGTAACATTCTTAATACAGATATCCAACTTATTTATTATCGTTCGATGTCGAAACAGAATTAAATTAAGTAAACAGCTCAACTGTTTTGATATGCTAATTCTAGATTCTTATCCGATTAGATTTTAGAACAAAATAGCGTCTCCTTTCAGAATGTTTAAATAAACGAAAGAATATTATTCTTATTTTCACTTACAGCTTTTTGGTTCTATCAATTGTTTGAAGAATAAAATTATTTCTGTTCTTTAAAATGTAAATCGTTTTATTTAAATGGCAAGATAGCCATCCAATGAGATTTGGGAAACAATATTTAGATGGCATTTTAAATCAGCGACGATCTTTAGCTTTGGCAGGATTAAATTTCAATAAACCTGGCGTGATTTGTAATCAAATCAATGTCGTTTTTATTTAGTGCTGTATGTCAGAGGTGCTTAAACATGCTTAAGTGTTATTATAAGATCTTCTGTTCACAGAAAAAGATAATTAAAAATAATGAATTTTTGCATTTTGTTCCTGAATATTCGTATTTTATTGTTAAACTTAAAAGTAAGTTTAGCAACAATTCATAAAACAATAATTTATAAAAATAAAAAATAAATGCTTTTGGAAATAAGTTTTGAAGAACAATAATCTCTAAAAATGAATTTTAAAACTTTCTCGGTACAAATTTGCTTTCTGTGCTTGATGAAAAAAAAAGACTAATCCTAGGATATTTTTATTCCGTTATAATTAAACTAAAGAGAATTGTTAAAACGTAAATAAAAGATATTGTTTTAGGAGATGCTTAAACTTGAAACAAAACTGTTGAAATCCAAACATTTTAAAATTAATACTAGAATTAATTGACTAATATCAAATTACTGTTTGGAACTTCCTTACCCGAAAACATTTACTTAATTTCTATGCAAAGATAAACTTGACGATAGTAAAATTACAGAAAGTTACAACTTTTATAAAAATTCAATTAAAAACGAAAGCAAATTACTGTTCTTTGTAGAACTATAGTAGTAAGTTTGAGATGAAAAATTATACTTAAGAGCTTATTTACTAAGTTAAAAATTGGTTCCAAGACTTTCTTTTGGAACCTTCCTTATGAACGTTTAAAATTAATTTTGCCGTGGGAGAAGTACATATACCAAAAAAAAAAAAAAAAAAAATAAAAAAAAAAAACGTGAGTAGCATAGTGGAAACGAAAAGAAAAAAAATGGCAAACGGAGAAAAAGATTTAATTAAAAGAAAATCTTACATTCATTTGGAGAGGCGACGACTTTTTAAGTTTTCCCTTGAGCTTCAGTGAAAGAATTTTGTTTTGTTTTCGAACTGTTTGGAAAATTTCGCCTTACTCCATTCTTTTAAATAGTGTAATTCGAGCTTAACAGTTCGTCACAAGTACTGGAATTTAGGAATAATTTACTGATTTATAACATAAGGTATCGGAAATTATCAGATGAGAAAAAAATGTTAATATTTATTACTGTCAATCAATTTTTTTGCACACTTTCCCGATTTAAAAAAAATCGTCATTTCAAATCAACATAAAAATATTGAAGTTTCAGCTTTCATTGTTGTCTTTTCAAGGCATTTTTAATTAAAATTGGTCATTTCAATTTACGAATTAATCGTAAGATTAACATCAATTTTTTAGGACCTGAATGAGGCTTAGAAGAACAAAAGGTTTGATTGTTTTAAAAGAATAGAAATCCTTTTATTTACGTTAAATCAAATGGTGGCAAATAAATAAGAGGCCCATTCTGCTCAGATTTCAGGAGATTCTTTCAAATCCTGGATCACAAAAACTACAGATGATACTAGAATTTGAATTCCACAATACTTTAAGTGTATAATTGAAATTCTAATTTTTAACTCAGCCAAAAAATATGAAAAGAAAATAGAAAAATATCCTTTGGAAAGGAAGAAACGATAATCCTTTAATTTTGCAGCTTTTTCAAGCTGATTAAATTTAATTCTCTTCAAATCATTAGGCATCGGTTAAAAAGTAATTATATACCAGTTTCTCCCCCCCCCCCGATGAGTAATTAGAATATAATGCCTTTTTTGAAATGAAATTACTATATTTTTCAAATTATGTTATTTATTTCAAATAAAAGTGTAAAAAAATAATTACTTTATTATTTTGTCAAAAATTGTACAAAAGGAATATAACTTAAGTAAAATTGGATATCATAACAAATCTTTCGTATGCGTAAACGAACATAGATGGCAGCACAATGCATTCCATTGAAAAAGTTTCGAAACATGAAAAACCGGGAAACTCAAAATTTGAACAAAACGAAAACAACAATTTTAATGAATTTTACTTGAATTTAATTTTAAATATAAAACTTCTAAAAAATTGTAGAATATTCTAAGAACTAATAGGAATATATGTGCCTAAAGCTAAAATCATTGTTCTACTTTGATCTTAAAATTAAAGCTGCCTGAACAACTTTATTTTATACGGAACAAGTTTAAAATATTAAAAATTTTGGGTAAGTTAGATGTAAATATTGTACATATGTATGAATTTTTGTGTAAATTCTATAAATATCTGTAAATAGTTTAATTATATAAAATGAATCGTAATGAAATCGCGCGTCAGGGTAAAAAGCCCATTCTAAGGGGATTTACAACAGAAGGTCATTATATTTGACTAATTTGGTGATGTAATGAGGTTTCTAATGGTGTTTACTAAACTCTAAAATATGTAATAGAAGCTAAGAAATAAAGATTTGTTCTTATAGAGTGTTGGAGAAGATTCCAGAGCTGTATAGAATGAGCGCGTCGTTTCTGAGTTTGTTCCGTCCATTTTAGAGGGACACTATTTAACAGACGCTGCTTAAGGAGGAGATGGACAACGAGTTACGTTAGTTGGCTTAGCTTGAGAGAGCATCTTTTCTCTATTTGCAGTGCGATCTGTAGCTTTGCTGTTATTTGAAATTGGCGGATTAAATACAGTTAATTCACTGTGGATTTGTAGCTTCTCTTGCGAATATTTAATACGCGTTTTCATAGACAATAGTATCTGCATCTTCGCATCGTAATTGCGTGAGAATTATTTGTTACAATATTTAAAATGTTTAATATTTTACCCTCATTATCCGATGAAAATTTTAATTATCATGCTTAATAATTTGATATTAAGGAGACATATGATTGCATGAATTATTCAGGTATTAGAAAGCTTATCTAGATTAATTAAAAATTAGATACAATTTATTTTTTACTCGATATTCCCCACATATAGAGCTGATTAAATAATATTTTAATGATATAATAAGGCCAACTTTTTAAAAGTATTAAGAAGATTAATGGAGGGCTGAGAACTAGAGAATATCAATCCAGAATGTTTTCTAACATAAATTACACCTCATAATGAAGCGTTTTCACAAACAAAATTTCCAAATGCTGACAGAATCACAAAAGAATTTTCGCTATCCTTTAAGAGAAGACAACCTGTTACAAATGCTACATTTTTGATGAATTCAAAATATGCCAACTCTTATTTCATATAAAACTAATACATTTGATGCTCAAATAAATTAAAGTTTGATATCTTCTATATTCTTCTATATTTATTCGATAAAATATTACTTCGAAGCAGTTCCATTAATTTGGGCAAAATATTTTTTTCTTAAAAGTGTTGTCAAGTGGGCTAGTGGGTTCCAACGGAATTAGTATCAACAAATCTTCCTTACATTTAACTCTTTGCACTCGATGGTGCCTCTTGGGGACCATTCAAGATAGTCCATCATTTTGAAGTTTTATTTATTTATTTATTTTTCAATTTTGATTATTGAAAGTACCTACAGAATGGTAAAATGACGGAGAAATTCAATTTTAAACACACACAGTCAAATTTTCAGCAATAAACAAGCCCTTCTTTATTGAATAACTATTCATCGAATTACTTTTCCGAGTGCAAAGGGTTAATAAAAGAAGGAACACAGTGAAATTCAATATAATGAGTACGATTTTAAACGAGAATTTTGGGTTTTTTTATATTTGTTTTCACGATACCGCTAATGAACTTTTGTTCGATTGTGTGTGTGTGTGTGTGTGTGTGTGTGTGTGTGTGTGTGTGTGTGTGATCCAGTGCCTATGAGAACATCGGTGCAATACAAATCAAATCATTAAGCCTAGAACTACAAAATTCAGCTCAGATATACATTATGGAAGATTTTATTTTTTTACTTTTTGGGAGGGGGAGATTTCGTTTATTTCCAACTTAAACGAAATTGTTATGTCTTTCTGTTTTAACTCCCGAAAGATATTACAAAATAAATTCATTTTCTGCTCCGCTCTTAGAACGTAATGTGAAATAATATTGTTACAATTTCTTTACAATAGAGTTCTGCATTAAGAATATCGAAGAACATCGTGGAAATATCGCACAATATCCAGTGCTAATGGTGACCATTTTAAAAATTGATCAGTTTAATTACTATGTAATTTTTTTTTCTCACGTTTAAAATTTTTTTTGGAGATATTTTACATATACAAGCTTTTACCCGCGACGTCACACGAGTGAAAATTTGGATGTGTATAAGTGAGAACTAACGGTTTGATCACAATGTAAAATGTTACCCAAACAGTATCATTATGGCGCTACTGAAAACAATTTTCGCCGAAAAAAAAAGTTTGTCGCCAAATTTTAGCGAAATGGTCGTATGCGCGCGAACGATAGCAATAGCGTTTCCAATCGTAAGGTTTCGATGAACGATGCAGCAAATTAACGGAGATATAGAAAAAAAATGAATAAATGCAGAAAAATGGAATGCACACAAAAATATTTAATCGAAAATAATGAAAGTAGGCAGAAAGAATACGTACAGTAGGAGAAAAAAAAATCAGTAGGAATGATCAGGAAAAATCGAATAATATTAACATTAAAAAAATGACGGTAATGTAAACCTAAAAGAAGTGCTAACGAAAAATTACAAACCTCAAATAGCTGTCCATCAAAGCTTAACCCACACAACTAACCTAAAAACAATTTATTTACAATGTGTGCCTGAAATAAAAAAAAAAACAGTAAACCAATTATTTAAAATCGTTTTGCTGATTAGTCTGGCCAAAACCAAATCAAGTCAAGAACACATGTTAATTTCAGAGCCTATTGAGTCAAAGCAATGCATGAATTTTCTACATCAGTTGGGGTAACGCAATACAGAATAGAAATTTCTAATCTCCTTTATCATGTTTTATTTTAATTCAAAAGTACTTCATAAGGAGTAGGAAGACCGATTAATTAACAATGTTTAGTTATAAATGCATCAAATAATAAGAAATTAAGTAGAATCTTTTGTTATAATTGGTCGAAAATATGTTAAGCCTAACCTCATCCGAGTGGGGAAAAAACAAAGCAAATCGAACTCTTTCTTATTTAGCGGTGGGGAAATGAAGATTTTTGGCGGGGAAAGCTAGTTTTTAATTAACAAAATATTAACCGCTCAATAAACTAGAATAAATATTAGTCTATGCTCTTCTCTAGGCTATAATCTATCTCTTTGCTAAATTTCATCAAATTTCATTCAGCTTTTTAACGTTGATTGACTAACATCCTCCATCCAAACTTTCACATTTATAATAGTAGTATAGATTTTTTTCCCTAAAGGTTAAGAATGTTTTTAAATATATATATATAAATTACATGATGTTCAGTGATAGATTTAATTGTTGCGGGGAAAGTCAAACCTTTACTATTTCATCACATATTTAATCTTCCCCTGTTGAAAACTAAGAAGAAAAAGGAGACTTCTAATTACCTGCGCAGTCTACATGCTGAATGGAAAGAGGAAATTGCATTCACGTGAAAGATAAAATGCAATTATAAATAGATTAGCAAGCGTTTAAGATTTAAATGGTATTAGGATGCAATGGGCATTTGCATTAGCAAGCACAAGCATGAGGCAAACTCATCCTTTTCAAAGGAAGGCATAAAAATCAAATAATGAGTCATTTAATCTAGATTAAAAGTAATCAGGTCATCAAGGCCGTTTAAATGAAATGAAAAGGCTTGTAGATTTCAGGTGTAACGTTTACTATGCAGAAAAATGGAATGTTTTTTGAAGCTTTGAATCGTTCGTTTTTGAGATTCAAGGAATGCATACCTTGTGATACTTGCAGCGCCATCTTCCGGCAGGATTTTTAAGTAGAATGGGTTTGGAATTATTAACGATTTAAATTCACCAATAAAAAAAGATTTTTTTTAAATGATAAGTGGAGTATTATAAATAAATAAAAAAAATGGGGATAGATTTTCCTTTTTAGAATTTATGAATGTTCATGAATACGTAAAGCCCTGAAAAGAAGCAAATAATGAAACTGATGAATTTAACAAGACAAAATAAAAGCATCAAGAACACTTCCCAATCAAAAGAATTGGTGGATTCACTAATGTTATAAAACACTTTTTTAAGTTCTTCATACATTTTAGTCCCTGAAATTAGAATCGTTTTGTAAATATAGAGTTTAAGAATTCAATCAAGAAATAAAAAAGAAACATCTAGTTTGGGTATGAATTTTTAAAAGAGTTTGGATTAAAAAGATAGCTATGTGAAATGGACTATTCTATTTACTCTAATTCATTATTATATTCGATTCCGATGCAACTTTTTTGCAATGAAACGTTTTTTAAAACGAGGATTTTTATCGATAGCAACGATAATTTCTCATTGTAATGGAATTTAACTGCATGTTAATTATAAATTATAAGCCAATGCCGTGGCTTTCTCTTCACAAAATAAATAATCGCTAATCGAAGAAGTCTTCCAAAAACTATCTAGTATAAACAAACTAGTCATGGCAGAGAAAGTGTTCCATGACTTTGGCGTAAAATAGACACAACATATTAACATTTGGCGTGGAATTTAGTAGTTTTATGGAATCTTACGTGTCATCTTTGGAGTGTTTTGGGGGGCTATTAGTCATTGGCATGTGGTTAATAGTATTCAAAAATCAAATTAGTGTTTTTGACGTTTTTCCAAAACGATTGTATCAAAAATTTCTCACAAAACTATATTTGCTACAATAAATTAGATATATGTAAAACATTGCGTTTTTGACTTGCTGCGTTAAAAAATTTCAGAAAGTGCAAACCGACTATAAATCCCTGGCTGGTTTTGTCTCAAATTTTGACAAGTGTGTCTCCTACAGATTTTAAATCTGCTAATCGAATCCTATATATTTAGCTTCCTATAATTTGTTGTTATTCATTATATAACGTACATACGAACATACGTACAGATAGACTTCCTCTGAACAGATTTTATGTAAAATTTGATAAATATATACAAATTTGATATCAAGATCGTATGCGAAATTTCATGCATCCAGCTCAAAGCGTTTTTCAATTATCTTTGTCCCAAACAAACGGACATTTTCCTCTTTTTTTTTTTTTTTTTTTTTTTTTTTTTTTGAAGTCGGATAGGTCTCAAACGTGGAGATTTGTCACAATATCGAGTGGCAATTACAATACTTTCTCTATACTATCTATAAAATGCAAATAAAGCATGCGAAACAAAAATAAATGCATGAATGTATCTTTGTTGCTTCCAAATGTAGTTTTGTTAAGGAAGACCAACTTTAGCTGGACATTCACTAATATTTGAACTAACTATATCGACCAGATATTGAACTATTTAAACATAAATCTATCTACACTCACAACATCTATTTCGACTTTATTAATGTCTTGTAGAAGTATTTTGCCGGCTCTCTGACTCAGAGGTAGCGTGTATTCCTCGTGTTCTGGGAGTCTCGGTTCGGGCATGGTTGTTCTTCTGAGTGAGATGTGTGGCTGTGCCACCCTGTAAAAAGGGGATTTGCAAGCGAAAGTTTGATGAGTTCGTAGCCAAGTCGCACCCTTGGCCCTAACTGGCGCTACTTCGAAAACAAGAGACGCTCATTAGGCTTAAATCTACTGATTCTTTCATCGGCTGGGCTCATCCAATGGCAAGTGCCATAAATAACAACAACAAGTAATAGAAGTATTTTGGGGTTGGTTGTTCTGGTGCAGTTTGACGTTCTTCACTTTCAAATTATTTCAGCGCCAAACATACTTTCCTTTAGGGATATTCATTAGACCTATTTCTCTAGACGTTTAGGCATGAACTACGGACATATAAAGCAATTTAAAATCATGTGAAACTAAACCATTATGAGGCTTTAGGACTCCGATTCACCTTTGTACAACCAACTTCTTCCTCGTGACAACAATACCAAAAGAAAGTTGGTGATTTCGTATTCCGCTATGCTTTACGGCTGTGGACTCAACTTCTTTATTTTATTTAAAATAGAGATAGTACGATTCCACATTCCTCTTCGTCATCTCTTAGATAAGCATCATAAATTTGCCTTCTAATTATTTAAAAACTGCGAATAATAACAAAATCATAGTACCAAAATCAAAGTTTACATAATCCTCAATAATGATCTTAACAATAGCAAGGGAAGCGAACGAATTGTAATTGAAAGTTTTACATTATATAAATGAAATACTTTATCATTCAATAGTTATGAAGGAATCGAGAAAAGAATGGAACTGCGTATAAATGAAAAAAGTACTTTTACAAGTATGTAATACTGCTTCCCAGCGAAATCAGTTTCAGAGTAAGGAATATAATTATACAGGCAGCTCTAGCCTGAAAAGATGCCGAGTCAAATTTCTCGGGCCTTGGCGACGAATTTGACGGTTTTGGCGGCAAAAACAAAAGACTCAGAATATTCGAGAATCGTGGCATTAGTTGCATAAGGGTTCGAGTTCTAGTTTATGTTATGGAACAGTTTATATTATGCCATAGACATTATAAAAAGCAGAAAGGAATTAGATAGTAGAGAATAGCGAGTTGAGTCTGGAGACAATACTAAATAAAATCGCCAATTGGAATATTGTTCTACTGTGAGCTTTTTTAGAGAATTTTTGCTCTTATAGTTGTTTATTCGATAATTATTACTTATGAGCTGCTGTTTATTGTAAGTGCTGTTTTATATACACTTTAGCAACGTTGTTTTTTTTTTCGCTATGATTGTGTTTTCGGGTAGAATAAAGCATCATTGTCCAGTATTTGTCTAGACCTTTGAACTTTTCACAGTACAATGATTTTTTTATTTTTCTGTAATAGTTTAAAAAATAATGTTTTATTGTATTAACAATATGATGCAAGTTAATGATTTCATTTCTCTCGCCTACAAAGAAATTATAATAATCGTCAAAACAATTCAACTTCTATAATTTGACAGTTCCACACATTTTACAATTCTTCGATTTTAAAAACATTTTTGAAAGTCTACATCAATACTTATCTGTGATTATAAAATGAAATTGGCATAGGGTTCTGTATACCAAGTTGTAGATGCATATAAATCTTGGACAAAATTCGTCGAGTAGAAGTTGGTATATCAGAAGTTGAGTTGGAGAAGCTATTAGTTTATTCGTATTTAAATGAATATGATAACGGACAAATACTGCTGTGAACTAGATATATGAAATTTCCCTAATAATTCTGTAATCAAAAATTCAAATACGATAAAGTATGTGTAGGTAAAGGTATAGGTATACGCAAGGCCCGACTTAGCCTAATATGGGCCTGGGACAAAAACTTCTTTGTCCCCCCCCCTTCTGCTTCACTACTTCCGTAATGAAGAATATTCATTAAATAAGAAAGATAAAGATAAACTTTCTATTCTATTTAGATCCCCCTCTGATGTGGGGGTCTGGGGCAACTGTCCCGTATACTCTTGCTTTAATCAGGATCTGGGTATACGACCAATTAGGTAAAGTATGTGTGTATCAAATAGATATTAAGGTTGGGGTTAATTCCTTCAAAAAAATGAATATTTACCTATCTATTCGTGTATATGTGAAAGTGATATCTCATAAACGCACGCTATGTAAATGAAATGTGGTATGCGATTTGAGGACCAAAAGCCTAGATCTGCATTGAATTGAATTGTAATGATCTAAATTATCTTAAATACCCAAAACATATACGCAGTTTACTTTAAAATGTCGCAAAACTTAAAACCAAATTCATTATATCGAGTATTGCCTTGCAAATTTTATGCAGAAACTTCCTATAATTAACAATTAAATATTTATTTTAATGTATCGTTCTTTAAGTAATCAACAGATGGAAGCACTTGTCTCACTCATTCCTCTAATATTGATTAAGCAATAATAGTTTATTATTATTGTACAGTTCCTCTAGTGCTTCCATTAACTCCAAGAACGTGATTAGATTTCTCCTAAAAGCCTCGATAGAGGATATTTTATATCTTCGTCTAATTTTTTTTTTTTTTTTTCATCCTTCACGGCCAAAAGAGCTGCAAAACTAGTTCCACCGAGAAAATAGAGTTTAAAATGTATTAATTTGAAACTGTGTATTCTGAACATTACTCTTAAATTCTTAGACGATGTATCTGTATCCATATGCGGGCGTCAACTGTTATATAATACTATATATATATTTAGCACTTCAAAACAACAATTAAACTGTTCATAAACACATTAGCTTAACACAAAATACTTGAAACATATATAACTCATATCTATTCATATTTGAATAAAAGACGACAAATTATTCTCACATTAGAAAGTCCCATTTTATTACACAGGATAGAAAATACGTCACTTAAGTGCTTAAAGCTGATCATCGAGAACCCACTGTTTTCAATCCTGTATCTATCGGCATACATTTCATAGACTAAATTAAGGTACTTGTGTAAAAAATAATTCATTTGTGACTTTAAACAGTTATTACTTATGCATAAAATATTGACATTATTTCAACTCTCGGTGTATAACTCTCGGTGTATAAGGAGAACAACTCAACGCCGAATTTTAGAAAGAAATTTTGAAAACCGTTGTTGCGATTTGTAGTTTGAAATAAACTAGAATTCTAATTTCGTTTGTGTTTGCGTTTAGAAGTCATTTATTACACTTTATCCAAAGTACCTGATTAAAAATTTGTATTGAAAACTTCAAAAAGAAATTCCGAAATGTAAATTTAAATCACTTTTGGCGATTGTCTTATATGCTCATACTTTGCTTAAATTAATTAGCTTAATTGTATTAACGTCCAGCTTCAAAACAATACTAAAAACACTGTGAGACGGACCTCGTAATTTTGAACCGCTATCAGATGAAGGGGATGACACTTGGTTACCGGCATGTGGAAATTTAAATAAAAGTATCCTTAAGTAGAAAATAATTTGGTAATCTGAACTTTTTATTGGGCCTCCCCCCCATTAGAACAAAATGCCCAACAACATTCATGATATTTTCCGACATTCAGAATATTGAATTACGTCTTGAAGATATCATACAATATATATTGTTAATAAAGATTTTAGATATTAGTGATATAAAGCAGGGTTTTCCACACTACTGACTAATAACAATTTTTAAGGAAATATCCTACTTAGACCTTAATTCCTATTACAATTTATATTCATAATTGAACGAGGGTATGCAAATTTTGTTATTCAGCGGTCAAAAAATATCAATTAATAAATCAAAGTATTTCAAATAATTAACAATTTTGGTAGAGTTTTTCTTAAATTTGAATGGGTTTTTCCTTAATATACTAACAAGAGTAGCCGCTCTTGTAACTCTAACCGCAGAGACAGCGCCCTCTGATGTCTGGAGGCGATGACTCAGTACAGATCAGGCGATGGCGTCTGCCGCGTGATTTTATCCATGCTCTTATTCGTATATCTTAAATCACTCTACATTTTATATGTAAATTGTCTGCCTGTGACGTAATCCTGTAAATAAATAATTGTTAGCTAATTACTTATATTACTGAATCCCTTAACGACCCCCACAGCAGTAGTATGTAATGTCAACAAAATGAAATTAGCTCAAATATTTCAAAAAAAAATCCCTGCCATATATCAAATGCAATTTCTAATTATGGTTATCAAATATATTAGTTTTTAATATGAAATATATATGAATTTTCAGATTTTAATTTCGCAGCATTATGCGCATTTAAATACTGTAGTTTTCTTGTTTTATCAAAAATGACCAGTGTAATGACTTGATCCTGGTCGATGAAATAAACGGGTAGCGTTTAAACACAAATGTTTTATTTACAGCTTATATACAATGAAAATCAACAACTCCTTATTTGTATTAATAAGTTGAGAAATATTTACATCTGGGATAACAGTTCCACTACTATCACACGGAAAACTAACAGGCTATTAACGTATCCTTCTACTGCGGTAGTAGCTCAAGGTATCTATGGATATCTCCGATAGGTCCCTTCCGAAGCTTCTCTCCGAAGAAAAATCTCCAGTAGCCCTCGGGATCACGAGGTATCTCTCCAACTCTCCAGCTCGTCAGATCTCAGCTCTTCTCGCCTCGTCTCGTCTTGTTTCCTTCCATTTTAACCTCGGTCAAACTCCATCTCTTATTTTCGTATTGGTGCTCTGGAGATGCCGATCATCCAATAATTCTTCAGAAATGTTTCCAATGGTCAGCAGTTAACCGTAGGAGTATTTTCTAATCACCCACCCTCTTAGCAGACCCTCCACAATAGGGAAATAAATAAATCTGGAGGTTTTAGTACTTCGTTCTTCAGAGGGCCGTAAAACACATGTGTGGTTCATTATCTGAACTTTATTCAAGTTCGGGTGGTCCCACAGGAGAAATAGTTACACCTGGAGTTTTGACACGGTTTCCTTCTACCGAGGGCCGTAAACCGCATGGGTGGTTTATTATCTAGACTCTATTCACTTCCAGATGGTGACACTAAAGGGGGAGAATTCACAAAGGTGATCACAAAGGAAGGAATCATCCCACAGCTGACTAGATGTAATAATGTTCAAACATGCGTCTCTTAGAAAGGGAGGGAAGTTTTACAACTTCTTTACACTAGTGTAAAATTGTTGATAAAAACCTGTGAATCGTAAGCATTATTTAAATGTAGTTTTGAATGAAAATAAAAATGTTTATAAAAGGGAATCTAGAACAGAACATTGGACACTCCACATATCCCTCGTTTTTAACATTACATTTCTTACATTTAATTTCAATAAAACATCTTTATTTTCACCATCCACTACCGCCTTGAATGTCATTAGTCCATTTCACTGCCCCATTTTTTATTATTATTATTGATTAGCTAAATTATATATATGCACAAAAAGCTGTTTAACTATATAATTATACTGAAATAATGTCTTATATTGAATATATACTTGGTATTTTTGGAAAAAAGTATGGCATCGCTATAAAATTATTTAAAAAATTTCTATGAAGAGCATAAGACTGAATACGTAACATATCGCAACAACGTCTAAACTTAGGTTACATATTTATGAATGATATTTCATTATAAAAACCAAATTAAAAATATAAGGTTCCAAATACGACAATTCGGTTCCGCTCAACTTACAGACGAATTTCAAATTTATTCCCTTGTTGTAAAGAAACGAAATACAGAATATACACCTTCTGTTACACACAGCATTGATTGATATAATTAGAATAAAACTAAACTATCAAGTGTACCAAACATATTTTTGGAGCCAAAATCCCCAAATGAGATCTTAAATAAATTTCAAAATCCCCAAGTGCGATCCCAAATGTATTCAAATATTCTCAAGTGCGATCCCAAATGTATTTATAAATTCCCAAGTGCGATCTCAAATGTATTTATAAATCCCCAAATGAGATCCCGAAATGCATTCCTAAATCCCCAAATGGGACCCCTCATAAATTTCCAAATCACCAAAGGAGATTCCGAATAAATTCTCAAAATCCCTAAATGGGTATAAGAAGGCAGCTGAGGGTTTAACCTGTTAACTGGGTATGATGAAATATTTCATTGCAAAATGAATTTAATGCGAATTAATTAATCGGTTAGCAGGTTAAGTACCAGTGCAGCATATACATTACCCTTCCAAGTTTTACTTTTGATACAATTATGACACAATTAGATCACAGCTTTTATCCTCACAAAAGTCAACATTATCCACATGAAGAATATTAATAAAGCAAAGTGATTAAATAATTCTTTAGGAAAAAAAATTCCGGAGTGTTGCTCAACTTGTAGTTTGAATATAAATTCATATAACCTCAGGAATATACCCTCGTTTACTGAAAGAAAACACTAATATATTCCATGACTGCAGTAAAAAAAAGGAATAATTAATATTTTATTTCATAATTTAATATTCTCTTTAATAATTATTAATACTTCATAGATACGACCTTTTTAGGTAATTCTGCTCTCCACAAACGAATTCTTGAGAAATCAGAATTATTTTTCGATTCTTCAATTTTTATCAAAAACTCAATTTCATCAGCAAAAACAATTCGAATCCAATTTTGTATTTTCCTTACATTATTGTATCACATTGAAAAAATCAGCATTCCGTACGCATTAACCCCTTAACCGGCTTATTTTCCTTACTATCTAATAAGATGAAACCTTCTATTTTGGGAATTATTTCCCATTTTGATTCAAATGGAAATCCATTGAATACTTGACTTATCTACGTATTCGAAGTCATTTTAATATCGAATTATAATCATTATAAAGGGTTTCCGTTTGCAACTATCAAAATTCTATAAAACGATGCACGCATGGCATTCGGTCAAAATGGTTAAGAGGTTAATTGGTATTAAGTATAGCATCCTTATAAATTAATATCTAATCTTTGTAAATTATCTTTGATTACAACAAAAGTTTAGTGTCAATAAACTTCTCACAATTTGTGAGAAAAAACCTCACTAATTTCAGATTTTTTTTATCCCCTCTTATTGAGTGAACAAAAACAGCACAAAAATTAATATCAGAATTCAAAAATAAATAATAACATAAAAAAACAACTTACCAGAAAGCTTTTCATGAAAATGCAAACAGCCTCTTTTCAATAGATTTTTAAAATAATGAAGTCCATGAAGGTTCTACGACAACAAATAAATAATCTGGTATAATATATTTGATGATTGAGTTACAAATTTCCTCTAATCGAAGCAGCGAGAGTCGTCTCCCCAAAACTTTTTCGCATACTCTCTAGTAAAAGTGTTATCTCAGAGAAACTTGAAAAAAAATAAGATATTGGGATTTATAGCATCAATGGCTGTTATCCCCGGTTTTCAGATGTAGAGAGCAAAGAAGTTTCATCAATAAATACAAGAGATCACAAGTAAACACAAAAATAGTTTGAAGTTTCAGTCGGATCACAGTCAAAAGTAGTTTCGCTGATGCGATTTAGTACATATTCGGGAGTGCCAGTGAAAAGACAATAAGACGCATCGTTCCGGTAACTCGGAATGGCGAAAAAGCAAGAAGAGACTCAAAAGAGGTCGCAACAGAATGTGGTCAGTAAATTTAGTAGATGTTGAAGTATTTCAACGCTTCAAGAGAAACTTGCAGTTTGGTCAAGTTTTCAGTAATTTTACCTAGAACATTTTTGAAGGAGAAAATTCCTCAATTTGTCTCTATAATATCCATACTTTTTGCACGAGAGAATTATATGTTCAATATCCTTAATGCTATTACATTCGTGACAAAGAAGATCATTATGAAGGTTAAAACGATTCAACAGTCCTGGTGTTATAATTGTTTTGCTGATTAGTCTGGCCAAGTCAACATCTTCTCTTCAATTGTTGGACCAGAGAAGCAGTTCTTCAATGCTATGGATGTCTCCTAAGAAGAGGAAGTATTTACTATTTCTATAATTAGCGATTATGATTTGATGCGATGCTTTCTTAAGGTTCGAAATTACATTTTCAAGAGAGATCCATTCAATCCTCAGAAGAACACCTTGACGACAATGATGCACAATAGTTAAGAAGTAGTAACCATTGGCATGAATTTAGAATTTTAATTCAACCTAATATGTGATCCTTGGCGAAATTTCTTGGCGATCAATCCCTGGCATGGGTTAATAGTAACCGTAAAATTAAATTTGTGTTTTAGACGTATTTCTTTCCAATCGATTGAAACAAAAATACAGAACTACAATCGTAGTCTGAAAATCATGTACGAATTTAATATATTTAAGTCATTACGTTTCTAAGTTATCATGCATACATATTTCTGAAAAAACAAGCAGACAGATGGTCAAAACTGTTGGATTTGCCTCAAAATTTGATAAATGGGTACATCAAAGATGTTAAATCGGTATATTGAATTTTATCAATCTAACTCTCGTCGTTTTCTAGTTATCGTGTTAAGCTATTGTAATGTAGCGATTGAAGGTCACGGTACGAGCCTGCGACGTTTGGGCCTGAATCATACCGACAGCCGAGTATCATACAGATCAAGCAAAAGGGACCCTTCAGTTCGGAGGATATTATCTGGCTTATGAAACTAGCGCTACAGTAATATCTGATCTCACCATAGAGAAATCACATTTTTCTGTTAGAATTTAAAATGGATTATATATATATATACAGATGATTCTATATAAAATATTTACTACTGAAGATTAACTTCCAGGTTATCAACTATGACTCGGAGTTCCCTTGGAACTCCTACAAAATACACACACACACTCTCCGTTCAGCTCTCCCACACTACGCGGGCCTCAAACCACTTCGCAACTGCTCTTTTACTCTTCACTTCGCATCACACTTCTCTTCAATTTTTAGATGGCCGGAACAGTCTCATGGTGGCTGGTGACATGACAGCTATATTTGAAAAGTCGGACAGATGAAATTTCTTATACGTATTTTGCTTGAAATTTGATAATAATCTACAAATTTCATCTTTCCAAATGAAAGCATTTCTGAGGTGTCTTTGCCACAGATAGACAGACGAACGTTTTTCAAAAATATGATTTTTGAATACAGGAAGGTCTAAAAGGTAAGTAAAAATCTCAATCGTAAAAAAACTCGACTTAATTATTGTTAAGATCTCGTGTTGAAATTTTTTCATGATTACAAAACTATCTCTGTACTTCTCATGCGGTAAAATAAAAATGATTGAAGTAAAAGGTTTGTAATATAAGATGCGAAAACAATTTTACTGCGAAGCAAAAGAGCCAAATTCATTTTAAAGAAAAACCAGGCAACAAAATTTGAATCCAAAGTTCGCATCATATAAAAATCAATAGATACTCATCTCAATCAACAATGGTTACCGAAAAATTCTACAACAAGTTTAAGACAAAATAAACGGTTTTTTTTTAATCACTGAAATACTTGACAGATAGGGCCGGGATATACTGGTTGGTAGGGCGTTGGCTTCGCATCCCTTGGGCTGCGAATTCGAACCCGCCAGCCGAAGACTCTCTGTATGTTTGGGGCTGGCGCACATTAAATCTGTCGTTGTCACAAAGTCCTCCATGTCGAGAGTAATACCAATGGGTCAGAGGTATCGTTCTCAGCTCCAGCTCTAAATCACGATCTTCGGATGAATGAATGAAAATGCACGAATGAAAACCGCCTTGTAAAAAAGGGGTGTCTCAGCCAGAAATCAAACTTCTGCCCTAGGATCACACGTGTTCATATCCTCAGAAGATACGGCACCCTTCCTTCCGTTGTGAAAAGTAGAACTCAACAACAAAAAAAAAACTTGACGGATATTAAAAATTATAATTTATAAAAAACGTTAGAAGCATGGGAATAGCTTAAAGCTTTTAATTTCAACAATTACACAGCTGATTTCATTGATTCAAATAAAAAAATGGAAGCTTCAAAACTTTATACTTCCCCTAAAGTTTGTATGAATAAAATTTGCTATTCATTGTTTGAGTGCTGTGTTAATCCTTTGCCATCGGTATAGCTGCAATGGTGGAGCCTTCACTTATTGTAGAAGTAGATGTCACGACAGAGGCGGCACTATCTAACTGTTCAGGAAGTCGGTAGAGCCAGAAAGCCAGCAGCCGGCTTTCTGGCACCGAGGTAGCGCGTCTTTCTCGTGTTCTGGGCGTCTCGGGTTCGGGCATGGTTGTTCTTCTGTGTGCTATCTGAGAGATGCATGAATGAGCCCCCTTGTAAAAAGGGGCTGTGAAAACCAATGAGTGATTGAGATGATGGGTGGGTGTGGTCGCAAAGATAAACTTTCGAAATTTTTTAACTTCCGTTTATCTTACTACGGGAGTCATAATTTGTAAAAGGGAAAGGCGATGATATAAACTCTAGGTTCACACTTCGATACAAGAGCAAAGGGTCACAAATTTTTCCCTTCAGTTATTTTACTATGAGACTCTGATAGAGATTTATTTGTCGCATGTCTATTTAGCCACGCGAATCTTAGATAAACAGATAAGCAACAGATAGCAACAATTAAATTTTTAAGAAAGAAATCGGAATTGAATCAAGAAATAAGAGAGTATTTTAGAAAGAAGTTAATGTGCGTTAAATTAAAATAAAAACTAAGACATTAATTAAGATTTAATTTAACTTAAGAAATATTATTATATATATATACAGGATAGTTATAATTAAACTTCCCCTATAAATCTCAACCGGTTTGACGGATAAAACCGTTTGAGAACCAAACGGTAAACGGGGTGAATGGATTCCAACGAAATTTGGTATATAGACTATACATGAGATGCGCACACGGAACTTCGGAAATAAAATTTTAGTTCCAAAATGTCCACCAGAGGGCTCCTATTCTAGAAAATCATTAATTTTAACACAAGTGTTTTAACTACACACAATAATTTTAACAAGGGTCGACCAAAACGGAATACAAAAATTATTGACTCGTTTTTGAGCACTTTGTTATCTAACTACAATATGTAAAAGTAAGAAGAAAAAAATAAAGATTAAAATGAAATCTGCGGTGCATATTTCAGTGTATCATGTCAGAACATCATTTATTGAACGGCCAAGCACCACGTGCTCGTGCAAGTTAAATTACATTTTTATTCTAATGGTTTCATTGAATAAGTCATTTTAGTATTGCAAACGATCCAAAAAAAACTTTGTCTCGCATTGATTGTTTAAAAAAATTCCCATTTCCTATTTATTTCATTTCATACAATCACGTGCTCAAAATGACATTTTTTCTCGGTTTTATTGCTGGAGTCAATGAATTTTTTTTTGAATCAGAGCTTTTGTAAATGGGATGGCATTCCGTTATTAAAAGCTGATTTTTTTTAGATGCTCGTGCAGGTAATAAAATTTCAATTTTTCGCCTACGTTTTTTTTCCCCCTTTCTTTCGCCTACGGGTTTGTGTTGACGTCAGAAAACCCCATTCCTAAAACAATATCATGTTCTGATATGATAATAACAATACGCTGTTTGAAAAAAAAAGTTCGGTTTGCAGAAACCGGAACAGATTAGAACGAAATTGCACAAGAGGAGCAGTTGTTAATCATGTCCAGGATGATGAAGGGAAAGATGCTCCATGTGACCATCCTCACTCATCAGAAAAATTTCATGTCGGTGGACAATGTTTTCAACTGCAGATAGTAATTACTCTGTTGTGATGCTTGGCACATGGAGCTTTGTGGAGTTCTTTAAGACATTGGACGTCGCAATAAGATACCGTCATCATTACAACCAGAAACATCGATACAAAACATGATGAAGACTGCAAACGTTTCTTATCCTAACTTGTTTTGTATAAAGACAGTGCTCTACATTTCCCCCTAGAACTAACAGCTTCTCCCGGTTTTAGAATTTATTATTGCCGGTTTCCTGGCACAGAGGTAGCGCGTCTTCCTCGTAATCTGGGCGTTTTGGGTGCGAGTCTCGGTTCGGGAAGGTTGTTCCTCTGTGAACTATCTGTGAGATGCGTGAATGTGCCTCCCTGTAAAAATGGGCTGTGCAAGCGACTGTGATGAGTGTGTAGCTAAAGTCGTACTCTTGGCTCTAGTTGGCGCTACTTGAAACAACAGACGCATATCTTCGGCTTAAAATCTGATGTATCAGCGGGGCTTGTCCATACAAGTGCCATAAGTAACAACAACAACAACAGATTTTATTACTCATAACTCTTATTCCGGATTGTTAATATAGTTTTTGTATTCCGTTTAGGTCGTGTATTGTGTTAAATTTATTGTTTTTCGGAAAAGGCGCCATCTAGTGAACATTTTGGAATTAAGAAATTTCTAGAGAGCATGCCGTATATAGTCTATATTTCTCTGCAAATCCGTTGATCCTTTTGTGTTGTAGAATGCTGTATATAAGAAAAGTTAAATTACAACCATCCTGTATAAAATCTCATAATTTTTTTTAATAAAGCGCTTAACGAAACTATTTCCTTAACTTATTCATTAAGTTAATAATATGTTGAAATATAAAACTAAACCGAATATTAATTAAACACGTAATATAAAAACATTTTTTAAATCAATTCCTACTTTAATTATTAGGAATAATTTTATTTTAGCTACTTTTTATTGAATAATTACAATTGTTGTTCCCGTGTTCCGCTTTACAACGAAAGGAGGGGTGCAGTAGCTTCTGATCGTATGGACCTCTCAGCACCTGAAAACGATCAACGTTATCTCAATACCCCCAGTGGTATAACGGACGACCTGGAGAGGTTCGTGACCAGGTTCGATCGAACTCGCAGCACAAGGGATGCGAATTCAACACCCTACCAGCCATGCTACCCCTACCTAACGATCAAAACTACTATAAAGAATTACCATAAAGGAGAGAAAATTTGTTTTTAAATAATTAATATAAAATTAAGGAATTAATATTCGAAAAAACTGTATTAGCATCAAATGTCATCCACTTATACAAAAAATATACTTGAACTTGATTGGTTGAATAAAAAGTATTTTATATAACAACTGAAAATTTGAAAAAGATATATATATATATATATATATATATATATATATATATATATATA
>JAOUZG010037989.1:240850-285824 GCA_026289955.1 Argiope argentata | reverse complement strand
GAGAGAGAGAGAGAGAGAGAGAGAGAGAGAGAGAGAGAGAGCTAATATTAGGAATTGAAAAACGGTATCCCACTTTAAACTGGCTAGACTGCTATCTGCAAAGTTTACAACACTTTCTCTTTCGTTATTGCGTTTACTAGAAAATAGAAAAAAAGTGTGGTTAAAAATAATATTTATCATATATGTTGATAATACGGCAGTTCAAGTGAATCCACCGGCAAAGATTTAATTTAAAGTAAGCCTTTATCACGTCCCGCACTTACTGATAAAGAGCTATTCCGGTGATAAATTCGTCATCGAATGAATATATAATCTGAGAAGTTCTTTATCTCCGTAGTTACATTACAAGCGTGTTATTTCATATCTTTTGCTATATTAATGCGCAGTTTCAATACGAAACAATTTTTTTTGGTTTTGGGGGGGGGTATGAAAATGCACAATTTATGAATCAAAATTTTCATTTAAATAAGTGACTGCAATTTGAATTTGAAACTAACTACAAAAAAAACGTGCAGTTTGGTTAGTAAAGAAGAATGTTATTCAGAACAGGGAGAAAAATATGATTCATAAAAACCCCAATTCCCAAAACAGTACGCATCACAGGATATGATGAAACTAATGACGTAATAAAAAGTTTCGATACAGAGCATTAAGAACTGATAAAAAAGCAATCACTATCACAATGATTCTCAAACTACACGCCAAAGAAACCTGAACATCCGAAACTTTCTCGAAAAACCGCCATGTAAAATACATTAATTTTCATAATTTTATTTCTTTACATAATCTATACATAAAATCTTGGCTACTTTGAACTTAATTAAATGAAAGGAAAGGAAAAGGGAAACCCCGGATTATATAAATCCAGATAAATAATTATAAAATGGAACTGAAAGAGTATTTAATATGTACAGGAAGAATACTATATTTTGAAATTTTAATATATATATTAAGAATGCATAAGAATGCATAATACTTAACCGGCGGGAGTGTCCACCCCGGAACTTTCTAGCATTTCTTTTAATATCAGTACTGTGTCCCCTCCCCCACCCACATAAAATTATGTCTTGTGTAAGTCTGATCAAGCAGGTAGTACTCAGGTTTTTATTTTCAGAATCCCACATATGAGCCTTTTTATCATGTCAGAACATGATATTGTTTTAGGGATGAGGTTTTGAAGCGTCAAGAAAAACCCATAGGCGTAAAATTGAAATTTCATTATTTGCACGAGCAACTCAAAAAAAAATCAATTTTTAATTACGTGATGCCATTTCATTAAAAAAAATTCTGATTAAATAAAAATAAGTTAATGACCACAGCAAATAAAACCCAGAAAAATGTCATTTTTAGCACGTGATTATATGATATGAAATAAACAGGAATTGGGATATTTTTTAAAACAATCAATGCGGGACAAAGTTTTTTTTTATTGTTTGCAATACTAAAGTGACTCATTCAATAAAACCATTAAAATGAATAAAAACATAATTTAACTTTGCACGAGTACGTGGTTCTTGGCCGTTCAATAAATGATGTTCCAACACATAAAGCCAATTGTAAGGCAATTTACCTTTCCGAAAATTAATATCGAAATGGCGCGAATCTATCATTTTTACTATATCAAGAGTACAGTCTTTTACTATTTTATAATGCAGTCAATACACAAGTTCCCGAAAATCTATACTACTATTATAAATGTGAAAGTTTGGATGGATGGATGATGTTAGTCAATCACTCCATAAGAGCTGAATGAAATTGGATGAAATTTAGCACAGAGATAGATTATAGTCTAGACTAGGACATGGGCTACTTTTTGGCTAAAAAATCACGGGCTAAATAATCAGCTTTTAATAACGAGTTGCCATTGCATTTACAAAAGCTCTGATTAAAGAAAATAAGTTAATGAATACAGTAAATAAAATCTAGAAATATGTCATTTTGAGCTCGTTATTATATGAAAGGAAATAAATACGAAACGGGATATTTTTTTTAAACAATCAATGCGAGGCAAAGTTTTTTTTTTTTTTTATCATTTTCAATACTAAAATGACTCATTCAATGAAACGATTAAAATGAATACAGATATAATTTAATTCACACGAGCAGGTGGTGCTTGGCCGTTCGAGAAATGATGTTCCGACATGATACATTGAAATATGCATAGCAGATTTCATTTTAATCTTTTATTTTTATCGTGTTAAGATGTAGTTCTCCAGAGATCCTTTATTTGATTAAATATACTGCTTTAATACTAGCTACCGTAGGTGTTGGTACTTATACAGTTTTATGGTTAGGTTAACGGTAATAGTATAGCCCTGTTGATCAGTTTTTATCTAATGGTTATGAAGTTTTATTCCAAAAGAGTTAGAAATAATGATACCTTAGATACTGTATCTAATGATCATGGCTGATGATTTCTGTCAAGGTTTTCCAGCCATAAAGAACCCTCTTATAAAAGCATTGCTTCTGTAATTTTTCTAGGAAACAGACATTAGTATATAAAAAATGGTTATTAAGGAGATATATAGATATTCTAAACTTCAAATGAAATCTTAAGGAATGCAGAAATTGATACATTTATGGTTTGGAGAATGGCTTTTGTTGTGTTGGTGGTTTTGCCAATTGTTTTAAATATGTAGAGGATATGTGATTAGTAGATCACTGAAATCTGCAATTTTTAAAATAACCAGAAATTTATATTTGATAATTATAAATATTTTAAAATATTTGAACATTATAAATGTTATTTTCCCCCAAAAAATGATTTTAAAAAAGGATGATATTTTCCCTATACACTTTGATGTGTTCGAAACTGATTACCATAAAAATTTATAAAAACTTAATAATATTATCTTTCTCTTAAAAAAATTTTATACTTCTAAAACATTTCTTATGCAAAAAAGAAGAAAAAAATTGAATTAAAACCCAAATTTCCATTTTGTTTCTGCAGCATAAGGTATAGGTAAAGCAATAGGGCAATTGCTATAGTTGACAAGGTGAAAGTTAGAGCAATGAATCACGTCTTTTAATTTGATACAATACTCTTTTCAATAAAAAATTACTATTATTGTTAGTATTTTTTTAGTGGTTTTCATATTGTGTTTGCAAATCTTTTTTCTGGTAAGGAAATTATGAGTTTTAATCTGGAGTTTAGTAAGCATTATGGAAAGGGAAGATCGCACTAAAAGAAAAAAGCGTGTTTTACTCTACCCAGGTAGCACAGCCTGTCGTACAATATTATATAATATTATGAGATATTATATGATATTAAACAATATTACACAATATAAAACAATATTGCGAATATTGATCAATGTATCATACAATATTGTACAATATTTATGTGCTATTAGGGTAAGAACTCACAATATGTACGCGTTTTTGTTCTTGAGTGTGTAAAACTTACTTTGCATATAATCTGTTGTTGTTGTTACTTATGGCACATGCGTCTCTTGTTTCAAGTAGCGCCAACTAGGGATAAGGGTACGATTTTAGCTACTCACTCATCACAGTCACTTGCACAGCTCTTTGTACAGGAGCCATATTCATTTGCCTCACAGATAACACATAAAAGAGCAACCCTGCCCTAACCGTGACACCCAGATCAAGAGATACATACAGATCATACAATAAGATGTGCTATCTCTGTGCTAGGACACCTGACATTGAGAACGTACTGAACAGTAAATAGGATATATAAAATGAACGGAGATTATTTTCAATATTTTAGAAACATCCGAAAAAAATTCAAAGCTTTTTTTTAATTTGAAAATATCAGGAATATCGGTGAAAATCAAACAGCAGAAATTATGTTTATCGTCTTTCTTTCTTTTTTATGTTAATTAATGGTTACCATGTGATTAATAAAAAAGTGCAAGAAAACCTTGATTGTATTTTGGATTCCGTCTTTATAAAACTAAGGCTAAAACAAAAAGCTACAATTATTATCACGTACCAGATTCTATTTCAGACATTGCGCTTTTTGAGTTGTCACTTTTGCATACATTCAAAATTACAGAACGATAGACAGTCAATCCTTGAATAAATTTGGTCCAAAATGAATTAAAGATATGCAAGTTAGATGCTCAAACTCTGAAGCAAATATTATTTACTTAAGCTGTTGTGTTTTTAAATTATCACATTTACATGTGATTGCATTTACATACAAAAGTACAGACACTTGGGTGGCCCCTTTATATACTTGGTTCCCAAAAATTATTCAGATCTACACTTTGGACGCTAAACGTGAGCACCAAATGATAGCTAACAACCTCTTAATATTTTGTAAATTCAGATAGCCAGATAGTCAAATTTCATTTGAATAGATTTCCTTTAGAGTTTATAGAAATCTGTAAATGTGCCGAGAAGAAAACTTGTATTTCTAAGGTCCCTATTTTCTTAATAGAGACAGCGCTAAATTCTTCTATTAATTTGCAAAAAATAGATTGAATTTTCCGCACATTTTTAATTGTTTTATTGTTTAACAATATTTTTGTTGTTTTTATTAGTGGCCCTGGCCATGAGTAAACTTCGCCGAGGCAACAGCGAGTTTTAAGCCGAAAGAATTGTCACTTGTTTTGAAATAAGGTCAACTAGGGCTAAGAGTACGACTTAGTTACACATTCATACACATTACAGATTGAACAAGAAGAACAACCCAACCAAAAAGAACCGGGATTCAAACCTTTGACACCCATTACCTCTATGCCAGGACGCCGGCACAATTTTGATTCTGACATCAGTGAACTTGTCAGAGTTAGACCTTTCATTTCAAGTAATAATTTAGAAAGTAATGTGTTATATAAATATATCTATTTTAAAAAGGCACAGCACAATTTTCAAAATTTTAAAACATAACAATGAGTTTAAAAAAAAAGAAGCAAGAAGAAAATTCCAAAGACATCATCCCAGAAAATCGTATAAGATTAAATTTTTTTCGTCTGTTGAAAACGTACTCCCTATTTTAATTCTGGTATCAGTTTTATCCAATTAAAAATGGCATAACTGAAACAAAATGTGTTTTTTTTAGAAAATTTATAAAACTCATGAAAATTGTTACACAGCCGGAAATTTTTATTCAATGGTCTTCCCACCTCTCATCAGAAAGTTACACAACTCAACTCTTTCTCTTTCCAGCATCTACTAGCATTTTGCTAGTACATTCCATTTTATAATCTGCGTTGAAGTGCAAATAGCCATTGTTTTAGTTAAAATGGCAGATACTAAATTGTACGATTTATTAGGAGTATCCCGACATGCAAATGATACAGAAATCAAAAAGGTAAAATGTTTTGAAATTTTTATTAAAAAGTCATTATAATGGTAGCATCGTTTGATTGATTTTATGGATTGTGATTTCCTCCTCTGTGTGTACATCTGATGCGTACATTGAATTCACTTTTATAATATATAAAATTCATTAAAATGTAATTAAATGCTTTTATTAATTGAGTTTTAAAAATCAAGTGTAGAAATCATTTTGAATTTATATCTACCAATAACATCTTTCGGTGAATATTTATAACACTTAAGGGAGTGAACAAAGGAAACAGGCTAATAATAGCCCTATTTTGAGAAATTATCTAGAGAATGAAAAAAGAATACATCTGTTTCTTGGAAAACATTGAAAATTCCGGATAATGAATCGTAGACGTTATGATGAGTCATAAATCTTAAATGAGTTAGCTTAATTTTTAATTTAGTAGTGCATGAGCTCATGTTCATATGAGAAATCATTAATCAGAGCTTTTATGTGAAATCTCTAGAAAAATCGATTAATTATTTTCTGTAAGAAATAATTTCTACCATTTATTGTTACATTACTGGGAAAATCTTGATTATATATATTAGTAAGCCTATGTTTTGTTAATTATATTTGCAGTATTTCAAAGGTAAAACAGGATGTTAAAAGATACTTTCATTTTATAGTTTTAAAAAATACTCATTTTTACAATAATAAGATTCAATTTAATCCCAATTTGCTCCAAATTTATCATTAAAAGAAAGAAGGCTTAATTTCCATGTGCTAAATATTACCAATGCCTTAATATTTTAATTCATTTTCAACATTTTTTAAATTCAGTGACCATTAGTTAAAAAATCTTATATTGTAATTACATATTGAATCTTGTATTGAATTTTACTATGAAATCTTTCAAAATTGATTAAATTTGTCAAATGTTTTTTACCAAAACTAAGGATAATACCCAGTCTTATTTTATCATTTTTATTTGTTATAACACCTGTTTGAATCAAAATAATTTTAATCAATATTATAGATATTTCTGTTTCAATAATGCAAATCTGATTTTCTTAATGAGATCATGTGCTTAAATGATCAAGTTTAATGTAATCTCAAATGTTTCTAACCATTTGCTCTTAGTTATATTTATTTTTAATTGTTCATTAAAATTTAAATGTTGTAATTTAAATTCACTTCAGCATAAATGATAAATTACTAAAATACTATGATATTAATTATGGATGTTTGAAGAGAAGGCTTTATTTCGTCTCTGTATTTTTGACTACATGTAAAAGAAATTTGAATATATTTTTATGATGTCTATTTTTTAATTGTATTTATTAACTTTAAGGCATTTTTTATAAGAATTTTTAAGACTGGCTTTCTAGATCCAAACTTTTTTTCACAACTTTTTAGTATTTGTCTTTGGCCTCCAATAACATGTACAAAAGAGTTACACATGTTATAATGCATCCCAGTTTACATCTAGTGATTTAAAAAAAGTTTTCAGGCTTAGATATTAAAATAGTCTAAATTAAAAGTCAGTTTAAAAATTTAATACTCTTAATTTTGTTGATTATAATTCTTTATGTAACCTAATTAAAGCCCACTAATGTTCTTTTATAAAACAGTTATATTTTTAGTTCCCCCCCTTCTCCTGCAACATATTTTTTTTATGTGCTTTAGTAAAAAGATAGAAACACTTCAATAAATGATCGGTTCATTTTGTCTTCCATTGTATTACCGAGATTAAATAGTTTTTTCATTGTATTTAAAAAAAGATTATTGCATAAGGTGTTGGTTATTATATAAGGTTTTTGGTATATTTCGCAATGAAGATAATCATGATGATGAACTTCTAAAATACATGAATGTCTGAATTCTATTATGCGGTGCTTCAGTCATGATTGTTATAACATATAAACAAGATTTTTTTCTCCAGTAATAGAATCAACATCTGACAAACATTATCAAACATATTTTTAATCTTAATATTTCATCCTTATAAATGCCAAATAAGCATTTATGACAAATAATTTCAATGTAAATGTGAAGTCTGTCATTTAAAAGAACTTTATATTGTACTCTTTGTAATGATGCACTTCATAATTTTTGCTATCAGTGGGGGGTAAGGGGGAGGTTGAAGAATGTGATGTTGAACTTAACCTGATTTTCTCTTGGTTCACTTGGAAAAATATGGCATAGGTATACTCTGTCCCGGCCGAAGCCATTCGGATATAACGATGAGCTGCCGCAAGGCAACCCCCACCAAGCACGGAAGTGCAGGTTAATCAGCTTAATTTTCATAAAACAATTCAAAGAACCAAATCGGAAAGAGATACGAATTTAGATTCTCAAAAAATGTCACCTTGTCTCCAAGTATAGTAATTATCAAACATATCGACAGTTATTAGAGGAACATAAAAATCTGAACGTTAACTAAGAAAATGCTGTTAAAAAAAAGGTAGAAACATTTTAACGGTTATTAGAAAAACATAAAAATGTAAACAACGTGACTAAGAAAATGCAGTTAAAAAGAAAAAAGGCATGAACATTTCAGCAGATATAAGAGGAACATGAAAATGTAAACGTTAACTAAGAAAATACTGTTAAAAAGAAAAAGTATAAAACAATTGTATACAAAGGAAGCTCTTGTAACCCAAAAGCAAATAACATACATTCAAAATAAAGTTTCCATATACAATATATACGCAAGAAAACAAAAGTCAAAGCAAAGAGTCATTTCAATCGTGCTCCACGGATTCCAACTGCATAAGATTATTGATAATTTCAGAAGCACTTGCCCTAAAGAGAGGGTATTTTAAAAGTAATTTGATGTCCAAATTTCTCCAGCCTAATTGCCATGTTGAGCGGGTGTTTTCCCATAAATCACATTCCCACTCTGAAAAATATGCTTACTAAAAGTATCTGGGGACAAAAACAAAAAATATTGGAGAAGGACTTGCTGTACTCTCTAAAAACCCCCTTGATAAAGGTTGCGATGAATTGGCATTGATTCTTTGCAAATGACCAGCTTTCAAGGCACACCCATAAGATAACAGATTATAAACATGGCAAGGTTCTTTTTATGGAAATATAAACTTTTATAATGATTTAAAAAATGAAAGATATTTGTAAATTACTAATGAAAGAACATAAAAATAGAAAAGATCAAGTTCATTTTTGAATGATGAGAATATAGAAATAAATGTTGAGTGGTGGATTCTTTTTTGGGGGAGGGGAGGTGGTTGCAAGATTAACTTTATCAAAAGGCTTCAAATGTTCAAGGTACTTGGATATCACAGTAAAATTTTTCCCTTTTTCTTTGAATATATTTGATTACAAACAGAAGGCATGTGCTTTGCTCATTAGAGGCAATCTCCTAGATAAATATAGAGGACTGTGATTTTTTCTGAAAACTCCTGAAGAATGTTTAAACATGCATTTCTTTAATAAACTAGAATCTTTTATGTTAGTCCTTTAATCGAATCAAACCTTCTTAGAAATGAAGGCTCAACCGGAGAATCATCCCTCCTCTTGGCGCACTTTTCATAACTTGTGAACTCTGCACTGTTGCATATTCTCCCTCTGAGAAATGAAACCCTCTGAAAGTTATTATGAACTTCAAAATGGCGGCAAAAGTATTAAATGAGATTTGGCTTATTTTTGCCCTTTTGCGAAGTGGAGGGATGATCCTATGGATCACTCAACATGAAAACTCCAGCTGAAATCATATTGATTAAAGATACATTTTGGAATTTTTTATATTCACTGTTGAATGACCTCAAGTTTATTATAGTTGTCATGTCTAAATATTGCTGATTGTTCTTGATTAAACTCACAATCAGTGGGCTTTTGGCCAGGGCATTCTCAAAGCGTAGTATTAAGGAAGAATCCAACATCTAGTGTATGTATGGCGAAAAATGTTCCATAATTATTAATAATCTTCTGTTCTACATAAAAATGCAGTAAACAGCTGCACTCAAGCACCAAAATGGTAATAAGTAAAATAGTAGTTCAGAGAATTCTGAGATAAACCATCTTTGTAGAAAAATTGTTTACTCAAGTTGAACTTGGTTGCTGCTAGCTACTTCAAATAATTTTAGATTCAAATTTCTACAATAGCGCCTTACCGTGATCCATCCTTCCAGGTTCCTAAAAGTTTATTAAAGACCATGCTTAAAAGAAAAGATAATCACTAGTTGGGAGAGGGGTCAATTAGAAAATATTGAATGTGCTTTTCAAAAGAAAAATATGGCAAATGAAGATATGTCTGCAAAATCTATAATGCACTGTTATATTTATGTGATATTGTGTAAAATTGTGCATCAACAAAATATTGATGGTTGTAATATTGATTGTTTTGCGATTGTATAAAAGGACTTAAATAATTAATAAATGTATTACTATTAAACAATAGATTAGCATTTTAATAACATTCAGTAAAGCAATGGTAAATTTGTTACTATTTATATAGAAAGGTAGATTTATGTTTAAAAATAGATTGAAAAGTTTAATTATCCTTTGAGAAGAAATAAATAATACGAGACAATAAATATTTATAAATTTTTAATGCTGATTGATAGATTTATTTTTGTATTTGTATAAAATACAAGTACTATTTCAAAGAGTTTTACCTTCAGATCAAAAGCAGACTTAATTCTGATTATTAAATTATGTATGCCAAGTATTAATAATTTAGGTTAATTCGATATTTAAGCAAAAAAATTCTGGAAAATTAAAAGGAAAAAAGGAAAAAAAGATTGAGCAAGTCATAAATATTTAAATTCTACATATTTTGTTAACATTTATACCCGAGGCATAAATAGTTTTCTTTTTGAATACTTTTTATAGTTTGGTTTGATTAATTAATTTATTTGCATATTAAAAATTCATTGGACCTGCACTTAAATGCTTGCTTTTCATCTTTGACATGGAGGGGTAGGGCTTCAATCATTTTCCATATGTATTTAAATTGAAATTAGTGTTTTGTTTATAATTATAAAAAATAAACTTTATTTGATCAAAAATGATTTTTTTCCCTTTAAGTTTGCCATGTTTTCTTTAATTTTTAAGTAAATCATCAGTAGTACATTGTTAATAGTAGTAACCTTAGAATGTAGATCCCCTCCTCATAGGTAACATATTTTTTCATAGTTTTGACGTTATATGATATTTCTTTATTACTACTTCAGTACATACTGTAAATTTATCACTATAGGTAATCTTCCTTCTCAAACTAAGTAATATCATAAAAGGTTTTTTTTACCCCAATGAAATTTTAAATCTATAAGAAAAGATTCCATTTAATAACACTTTCTAGATCCTTTAATTATTCACAATTATTAAAATCATTGAAAGAAGGAATAGATTTAAGTAGGTATTTATCTATATTTCCATTTTTTCATTTCAAGATTTGGTAAGTTTGAAACTGGAAAATTTAATTATTCGATTGCTAGCATGACATTTTCTATACTAAAATATTTTGTTTGAAATTGATGACTTCTGAAACCTTTGCACATTCAAGACAAATATTTTCTACATCATTATCATTTTGGTCAAAAGTGTTGAATAATTTGTATTCAGCATCCTTTGTGATTTAGCCTTATTATTTTTTATGCTTCTTAATATCTTACTAATTTCTGTGTACTAACAGCATTCTCGCAAGTCTAGATGACATCTTTACTTCACAGTGTATGTGATCAAATCCTGGATTTAATGAAGATACTTGAAGGTAAAATGTTAAGTGATGAACTTAAATGGTTCCTTGTGTATTAACCATTTGCCAATGATAAAGATTAATTACCAATTAAGTTAATCTTTATATTTTGAAAATTTGGCTATGTTTGCTATGCAGTTAATACACAAGTACCCATTAATGCTAAGCAAGGTATAAAAATTCAGTAGTGGTGATAACTTCATTTCTGAAATTTAAATTTTGAATTTTAGCCATTTTTGGGTGAGTTAAATTTTACTTGTGTGAACAAAGTTGAAGTGTTTTTAATAATGTGAGTTTTAAGTTGTGTATTATCTGTATCAATAACTTTTTATTTTAAAAAACGCTTCTTAAAATTTAAAGTCAGGAAAAGTATTTAGTTTGTTATATGATTAGATTATGAAAATGATCTATTTATTTACAATTGTTCTGACATGAGTCGGCATTGTTATTTAAGATAATTATTAGTATTTGTGTATTATTCGCTCGTTATTAACCAACATATCTTTGGTGTTTACACACTGGTTACTATGAACATGACAATTTTTGTAGTTAAATGATGGCATGTGATACAGGGACAAGTATTTAATTATTCCTTTGGAATTGAGAATTAAGTCAGATTCTATTAAGAATGTGTATTTCATTTAAAACTATGGAACATCTGCAGGAGAAAATTTTCAAGGATTCAGTTGAAAATTTTACATTTTTCCTATATATTGTGTGTAATCTTTCATAAAATTATTAAAATTTGATATTATGAATAAGTAATTCAAATTCTGTTTGAGGTTTTCTTTTTTAAAATTCTCCCCTCATTTTTCTGAATTTAATGAATTGGTTACATATTTAGTGTATTTGTTGTAGAAACATCTTTGCTACTTTCATATCTCTTATCTTTCTGAAGTGAATCACAAATGAAATGTCATGTGAATATATGAAGAGAAAATAGAATACAAGACTGAAATCTAGACACTGAAGATTATAGTTGTTTATTGAATCTGGTTGATTTCATTGAAAGGATATGGTATTGAAATAGATAAGTCAGCTAGGATTCACATTTTGAAATGCCTGAATTGATCCCTGAGGTATCCTATGTTAATGATTCCAATTATGTTGCATGGCATTGTTGATGCATGCAGGGGTGTTTGTGCTCCGGGGATTTTGAACTTCGATACCCTGAAATTCCGGGGATCATCGTTCAAAAGGAAGTAGGAATAATAATGAATTATTTATTTTGATCTGGGTAATTTTGTTCAATAATTCATTGAACTTTTATAATTAGGTCATTCAATACTTCATAATTGTAATTTTTCATTTTTCTACCCCCCCCCCTTTCTAGAAACTCCAAAATGTCGGTAGTAAGTCCGTAAAAGTTTCAGGGGATTTTTTGGGGACCCACAAACACCCCTGTGCATGTTAAATCTGGTTGTGACAGATATTGTGTTGTTGTGATAAAGTTTAAAGAATATGCCAGCTGTTCTTTCAGTCATTTGGAAGGAGGATAGGGTTTTTTTCAGAATTGGCATATTAGATAGTTGAAAACTGGAGTACTAAAATTTTGATTTACTTGATCTAACCAAATTCTCTTAACTGAAAATAAAAACAAATACTTAATGTAAAAATAGCCTTACATTTGAAATTTACTAGGATTTTTAAAAGAACCTGTTTGATCATTCTTGACATAAAATTCATCAACAATATTTTATTTTGTGTCTTGTTGGCAGTAGAATTAGTAATTGAGATTAATTAATCTGTAATAACTGAAGTTTTATCTTGCTATATTTAATGAAATTCAACTTATTGTTATTTTCAAGAATGGAAATTTTAGCCATTGTTTTTTAAAACAAAGATTGAACTCATTGTTTGTCTTTATGCTTAGTAGGATCACCTCCAGTCAGTGTCTAGGCTTTGTGCCAATTTTGCCATTAAGAGCCCATTGCTACTAACTTACTTTTGTTCTAACTATTGAACTAGGAAACAAGATTAGTTAGATGTGAGGTTTATTTGAAACCAATAGTTGATTAATCTAGTTAGCATTTAAAATTATTTTTTAAAAAGTAATTGATTATAGAAGAAAAATTTAACATGCACTTCACAATTAAACTAAAAAGATTCAATAAAAGAACAGCATTTTCTATTATAATAAATATTTTGCATGGAATTTTTCAAAGATGCTTCATTTACTTCTTTAAAATCTAAGATGCATGTGGCTTATTATTCTTTATGTGGTGTTCTTTATTCTTGTGTGGTGTTATTATTCTTTTATGAAGCTCATTTATAATCTAATTGCATGCTGTGGTTGTGAAAGGCTGCATTAATTGTTGAATCCATTCAAATGGATAACAGCCTGTGTATAAAATGTTAATTTTATATACAAAGCAAAAATAAAATTTTTTTTGTCCTTTTAATATCTGGAGTAATATTCATAAGTTTCTTCTATGACTTCTTGATGTTTGTAATTGTGGATGGCAAATTATTAAAAATACATTTTGCACTATTAATTAAAAATGATAACATTTTTTATTTTTAGGCATACAGAAAATTAGCCAAAGAGTATCATCCTGATAAAAATCCTACTGAGGGAGAAAAGGTAATTTAATTTACATTTTGTTAATTACATGCAATTTAAAAATATTTATCAGGTTAATAATATTTTTCTTTTAATGTATTTCAGTTCAAAGAAATTTCTTTTGCATATGAAGTCTTGTCTGATCCCAAAAAACGCGAGATTTATGACCGTTCCGGTATCAAGGGTCTTCAAGGAGGTGGGGATGGTAAGTGTTAAATTTTTTTCGAGTGATTTATGAAATAAGTTACTTCAAAATATAGTAATATTTTTTCTTTAATATATTAACCGAATTGTATTATAAGTAACATAATATTAAAAATTGTTGTATTATTTCTTTCTCCAATTTGAAGAATTATGCCAGTTTCTAAAATTTTTGGCTAGTTCCTTGTACATAAACTTGCGTCTGATTAGAAAGTTAATGAATTATTTTAATCAAATATAAATCTACCACCAAGCAGTTTAATTTAAATAAGTTTATATCTAATTGCATCACCTTTTGATATGCCTCCTTACTTAAAAAATAATTAAAATGCTGTATATTATGCTAAATTTTATTATATTCTCCCCCCCTCCCCCTTTGTATTAATCCCTGCATACTGTTTTTTGAATATACATTGGTCCAATATGTTATAAATGAAAATGCATTTTTAAAATTGGAACTTTTTTTGGCAAAATAATTAAATTATTTCAGTTTAGTTTTGTCTCTCTACGTAGTTGATTGCCAAACTTTCTTGAAGTCTTAAATTTAGAATGGCAAAATGTCTAAAATAAATATTTTTAATTAAGTACTTTCTGAGTGAACTAATTGGAGTCTGTACATTAGAATTGTACACATTGTTTCAGTGTGTATTTATAGTTAGAATGAACTAGGAGGTGCTTTTTTTAAAAATTATATATTTGCTTCAATTTCAACTTCTTTTGGAAATTGATACTTTTTTATTTCTTTGATTGTATTCTGCTTTCTTTTATATTGATTAGCCAGGTAATTAAATTTGTATCACTCTTAATAATTATAATCAATTTAATAAATGTGATTTTTTATTTACATCAAAGAAATAAAATGCTTCACCTGTATTCCTTAATTCTTTCTGTTGTCCAATTATGCTAAACTCTTAATGGATTGTATTGTGCAATTAACTAAGACTGTTAATGGAAAGCATTCCAGATGGTTACATTATTTTTATAATAATTCGTACATGGTTATTAAATTTTTTGCCCCCCTTTGTTGAAGGTGGAATGGCTGCCGATGATCTTTTTAGTCATCTCTTTGGTGGAGGACTCTTTGGCATGGGTATGGGAATGGGTGGAAGTCGCAGGCGTAAACGTGGCGAGGATACTGTTTATCCCTTGAAGTAAGTTTCTTTTGTATTGGTATTTTTTTAGAAGCAAATTTCAATGAAATGTAACTTATGATCTTATTTCAATTTACTTAATTGAATTATATTTATTTGTTCTTTCCGTTCAGAAATATTTTAGGAAGAATAATAGTTGGCATTTTTCCCCGTAATATGTTTTTATTACTGTTTGTTTTTATCAAGCTATCAATATCATTGAGTGATTAAATTAACTTTTAAAGTGCACATCTTGATTAACATTCAAGCAACCATGATTAATATAATTGTTATAGAATATAAAATGGTTTTCTTAAAATGTTTATTAAAATATATTAATATTGATCAGTTATGAAGTTAAAGCAGATTTAATTTTATTTTTTCTTGATTTTTTTATTGCATGTAATACTTCCTTTAAAAGCTAAATACAATATCTTTAGAAAAAAAAGAAGAAAGAAAATCCATATTAATTTATCTTCCCTCAATATTTTCCTTAGGCTTATTTTTTTTTATTTAAAATTTTCTCTTTTTCAGAGTTACTCTTGAAGAATTGTATAATGGAAAAACTTCCAAACTAAATCTTAACAAGACTGTTATTTGTAAAGCTTGTGATGGGTAAGTATGTTATCAAGGAATTTTCGCAAATTTTTCTTTTGGTTTGGTCAGCATATCTTGTTCTTTATTCCTGTTCTTTTTTCATAATTAAATTCTTTAAACAAAAAGGTTGGGTGGCCGACCTGGAGCTGTTAACAGATGCCCCGCATGTCAAGGCCGTGGAATAAAAGTTACTTATCGACAGCTGGGACCTGGTATGGTTCAGCATATGCAGACGGCTTGCCAAGATTGTAATGGAGAAGGTATGATATGCTAATTTCTGCTTTAGCAAACTTTAAAAAAAATGTAAAGGAATAAAATTAAAGTTGGGCATTCATTCTAAATCTATATTAATGATATGAGAAATATGTTGAAAATGGTTTTTTTGTACTAAATGAAAGTGTGATTTTTTTTATTCTGAAAGGAAATTTCTTATTTCAATAATAAAAAGAAGTGGAAAGTTGTATTTGTTAAATTATGTGTAGAATTTTGAATATCTTTAGAAAGTATACTATGAATAAACTTCTTTTATTAGCCTTCTACATGATATTGGGGGTGGGAGGAACTGTTATGAAAAGAGAAATGTAAGTAATCAGAACTAATAGAAATTACATTTTTCATATTGTATAAGTTCAAAAATAAAATTAAAATGTGCAGAATGAAATTATTTAAATATAATTTTCATTACAATTTCTAATCTATCTTTACTTTTTAAAACTTATTGAAATATTTTTTGTACAGAGAATAATTATTTTGGCTGATGATGAAACTTATAATATATAGAAGTTTTACATATTCCAAATACAGTTTGCAATGATAGCCTGTGTATATTATCATTTAATGCTTTCTTTATATTTATATAAATATTTAAAGTATAGGTAATGATGAGATTTTATTGCAAGTGAGTCGGTAACTTTTAATAGTTGACTGCCATATGATCACTTAATCTTCTCACTGAACCTATGTTTTGCATTTTTATATTTCATTTTCAAGATGCTGTATTTGAAGTTTTTGCATCTACAAAACCTAAAAAGTAAATTATATATAATTTCCCATTTAAAATTGATCTGATAGTATAATAGTAGAACCATAGAAGCCTGGTGATAATATTAGGATATTGAGTGTGAATCACCCCATGCTTGAAACCCAAATCCACTAAAAAGTTGCTGTATATGTAAGCTTGATAAAAATTAAATTTGCATTTTAGTGGTAAATGTCTACATGCTGAAGTCTACAGGTAGTGTCACAATCACAATTTAAAATTCTGATATCTATCTTAAAACAATGTAGATTAAAAAGCATATATTATTGTAAATAAATATAAAGGAGTGATTACCAAACCTGCTGGTTCGGGCACAAAACTGATATGTAGTAAAAGTTAAATTCAGAGATATTTTGTTCTTCCATAAGATATATAAGTTATTTTATATGATTTTTTATATATTCTTCTACACGTGCAGGCATAAAGGAATTCTAAGAATATATTTTTTGCATTTATTGTTTTAATTTTTTTTTAATCCAGTACACTATATACTATCACTATCTAATCTAATTAGGATGTACACTATCTAATTAGGATGTGAATTTGTAGTAGGAACATGTCTTTTGTGAAATTCTAGTAATGTACTAGAAAAAAGTATTAGAACTCTGTCTCTGAGAATAGCTAAAAAAATATTGTTAATCTAACTTAATTAAAAGAAGTTAATTTTTAAAATATTCTATGAAAGTTTCAATTAAAGTTATAATTTTTTTTATTTCTCGATAAAGATATGGAACCTGCAAAAATGTGCTGTATGTACATAGGCTCATCTTTTTATTGATGAAATTTATGTGCATTTAAAAAAAAATTGAAAAAGGAATGTAAAGAGTTGTATTATATTTTAAAGTGCTTTAGAATTTTTATGCTGTAGGTGACTATATTCTTATGAAATTAATTCATTTGCTATGAGTATAACTATCATTGTCCTAATTTAAATTTAAAACGTTGGTTGGAAAATTTAATTTACTTTCATTCATATTTTATTAATAATTCTATATATTATTAAGCTAATGTATATCATTGTATGTTATTTTTTCTACTTATTGAGTTCAAACAAAAAGTTAAGGTAATTTATGTAGGCCTGAAGGAGTATACAAGTTAAATTTCGTGAAGATGGAACACTGTCCCATTTGAACTCTAAAAAATGTGGCTATTATAGTGAAATGAGAAAATTAATAAAATCTCTGGCTTTTGAATAAAAAAATGCTATTTTATATTTATGTAGCAGATTTGAATGCCCCACAAGGGCATACTTTTAGATTTTCTATTAGTGAACAAAGCTGGAAGCATTTTTGTACTTAGGAAACACTTAGTTAATGTCTTCAATACAGTTAATTTACAATAAAATAAATGCATTTATATTTAAATTTAAAAAAAGCAATTATATATAAAATATTTACTCAATTATATAAAGTGACATTACCAAATACTAAAATAAAGAGCAGAAACTTTTCATACAAAATAAAGAGTTAAAAATGCAGGTGAAAATAATAGGAAGACCCAGAGTAAGAATTCCATTATTTCCAAAAATTCTTATCCTCCCAAGCAGTATCCCTTGAATTGAGTAATTCTACAGAAAAGAGAGGAAAGGCGTAGATATTTTTTTTACATTATAACATCCTGCTGCATATGATCAGTGAAGTGTTTTATTGGAACTTCCAATTTTATTAAACAATGTTTCGTATACCTGTCTACTTTAAAAATATAACTATAAAATGACTGCTTACAATAAAAAATATTATTTAGCAGTTTAAGATACAGCTTACAAAATAATATTGGATTTTCTTTGCTAAAGAAATATTTTTTTATATGAAAAAATAAAGTAATTCCAGAAGAATACTAGAGAATTTGATTATAGAATACAGTTGTAAAAAAAATTTCAAATTAGTGATTTAATATAAAATTAATTTGATTAGCTATTGAAATAGTTTGTTTTCTGATATTTCTCTTTCTTAATATAGTATTGACCAATTACTTAATATGTGTTTGTTTAGCAATTACTTATTTTGTATAAATATGTTTTCTAATTCTGAAAAAGTTAATGTATCCCGTTATACCTTTTGTTAGCTCTTCATGTGATTGCATATATATGCTTTTATTTACTTTTTAGGAGAATTGCATATTTTTGTGTGAAATTTATTTGTTAAGACTTGCATGTTTTATGAGGGTTCTCAAAAAGCAATTGAATATCTAACTCTCAAGTTATAAGAATTAAAGGGAATTGTGCAACTTTGTTTCATGATAAACTGCAATTGATGCTTATTGTGACACTGTAATAAGTAAATGATTAGCTCAAAAATTGTGCAAATATATTTTCTTGAGTAATTTCTAGCTAAGAAAATGTATTTAAAGGATACAATTCTATCAATGACATGTGAAACTAAACCTATAAAATAGTTTGAATTAGAGGAAATAAAATAGGAATTGAAACATTGGATATGAAATCAGTTGGTCAAATGCCAAACCTGGTATGCCTTTCCTAATCCTTCATGTGTCAAAGAAATCTTTATCAGAATCTCTTTAATATTAATATTTTTACTGTATTATGAGGAGTAGGTCCATCTCATCCTCCTTCTTGTATGTATATTGTTACAAGCGGGCGAACGCTAACGCTTGCCAGAGGTGAAAACATTGGCGGCGCGTCACAAGGCGCTCTGCGCCAGCCGAGTTGACTTGGCGGGAGGAATATTCTGGTAACCCCGAGACAAGTCTGGCTGCATCGCGTTTCTTCTCGCGACTCGGGTTCGCCTATATAAGGAAAGGGTTGCCATAAAAGAGTCAGTGAGTGAATTAGTTGAGAGAGGATCGCTCTTTGGGAAGAGAAGCGTTTCGCTTACTTGTAGCTTTTCGCTTGTTATTAGTGAGCTGTGTTTTGCGTTTGCTGTTAACGCTGTGTTATTGAGCTCGCTGTGATTGACTGTTGCTGTGCTATATTATAGCTGTTTTGCAAACCGTGTTTATTGTGCGTAAGACTTGTATTTACGCTGTAAGTGACTAATTATTGCTGGATTGTGTTTATCTGAAGTTTTACTCTTTCAAGTCATCCTGTATATACCTGTAAATAGCTGTAAATAAATTTGTTTGTGCTGTCCTCAAATAAAGTCCATTCAATCCGAACCCGCTACGCTAAAAACGTAACAATATTATGCCTATCAAGGTAAAATAAAGTTAATTCCAGAAATTTCTTCCTTTTAGCAACATATTCGCAAATTTTTTTTACTAATATGTGTATGTGTTTGCTTTTATAGGTGAGGTTTTGAATGAACGTGACCGGTGTAAAGTGTGTAAAGGCAAAAAGATTGTTCACGAGACCAAGCGTTTAGAAGTGCATGTCGATAAAGGAATGGTTGATGGGCAGAAGATATATTTCAGAGGGGATGGTAACCAACAGGTAAATTTGGCTTAATATAAGTTGATATTCTAATAGATGAAATACTTTTTATGAAACCTCTTGTTTCCTTCTCCTTTTCAAGATGTGGATATAACATCAATGTTTCTGTAATAATTTTGGTATTTCATAAAAATTTGTGAAATGTTTGTTATATATTTTGGGGTTAGTGATATTTTCTAAGATATGTAGAAATATAGTACGAGGAACCATTTTTCATTGATACATTAAAAATTATCCGATTTGAAACTGTTGGATCAAACAAAAAAAAATTTAAGAAAAGCTTGATCATTAAATATTTGTAGAGAAAATCATTATTTTAAAACTAGAAATTACAGTGTTAATGTTTAAATTTATAGGTTATAATAAGCTGTTAATATAAGCAATTTTTAAAAAATTAAAAAGATTTAACAAGTGGTATATGATGTTTTCATGATATATTTAAATACTTCAGTGTAATTGGTGCAATTTTCCTCTAACACACTGTGTTTCAAAAAATAACAAGCATTGAAGTCAGAGTAATTTAAATACCTTTATATTAATTTAGCTGTTCAAACATTTTTTTAAAATTTTTATTTAAATGAGAATAAGACTACATATGTTTTGACATTATATGGACATGAAATTTAGGGATTCATGCATTCAATTCATTATGCATGAATCTGAATTTTTTAAAAATTGAGTGTACTAAGTTCTATTGTGTGTTTAATATATTGATAAATGAAGGGATTTCTTAAAATATAAAAGTAATTATGTGTTATTATGAAATTGTTTATCATGTTCTTGAATTGAAGTAATTATATTCTTCAATATAATATTTCTAAAAATCGAAACATAATTCTACTGATATATTTTCATGTTTGAGCTGTAATGAACCCAGAATTCGATAACATTACTGATTATGGTTTACATTAAATATCAATTTCAGTAAACCTTTGTTCTGAGCTTTTGATTAGACTTTTAGAAAATTATGAATTAAACTTATTCTTTTATATTTGTGAATTAAGTAATATTTTATGTAGTCATTTATAACTGAATTTTTAAATGCCTTATGTGTTTGTCTGCATGCAAAATATAGTTATAAATTTTGAATATGGATGTGAAAAAAAATTGACGTTTTAAAATTTCTTCTGATTTATTTTAATGTAGCTTTGTAATGTTTCATATTTATAACTTTGGTATCATTTTTCCAGCCTGGAGTAGAGCCTGGTGATGTGATAATTGTTCTACAGCAATTGCCACATGAACGCTTCCAACGAGATGGCTGTGATTTGTTTATGACTCATAGTTTGACATTAACTGAAGCTCTATGTGGGTTTGTTGTGGTCATTAAGCATTTGGATGGCAGAGATTTAGTTGTACGGCAACAGCCTGGAGAAGTTATTAGTCCTGGTAAGTAGTCAAAATATGAAAAATTCTGATTTTTATCAAATCATTATGTGCTTTAGTACAAAATTGTATAAATAGATGGTATATATCGTCAGAACTGTTAGCTATATGATATACAATTATGAGGTGCAACTGTTGTAACTGTTATATTTTACAGAAAAAGAAAGGAAATTATTTTATTTGTGCTGAATCATGCTTTGTTGACCTAAAAAGTACCTTATCAAAAAATTTAAGTATAAGTAAAACTGGCTATCTTCTGAGATAGAATGAGTGGGAACCATTTTTACTCTTTCACATATAATATAACCATGAAATTTCGTTCATTAACATAAATTATAAAATTATTTAAGTATTAGTATTTTATGACAACATTTTAAGGGAACTAGCTTCATTTAGTGACAAGGGTACTTGCCTATTTTCATGATCTTTTGAGGTGTGAAAGCATGAATACGGAATATATTTTTTAAATGTTATTTTTATTATTTTATAATATTTTTTCACTTGCAAAAAAATTCATAATTTTGAATGTTTTAATTTTTAATTAACACTTTTATTTCTGAGAAAAGTAATTTCTAAAAAAAAAAGTTTGTTGCAAGAGTACATTTGTTTTAGACTGAACTACCTATTTTACAAAATGTTTAATATTTTTTTACTACTATCAGGGAAAATAATCTGCTAATTTCTAAACAAGCTGATAAGCAAATACTTTTGTATTCTGTTTGAAAATATAAATGTATGATGATAATAAAATTCCCTGAAATTGTTAAATTCAGGAAATATGTAGAAAGGTATGTGTCATTACTAAAATGCTGAGTTCTGGATGCTATGAATTCTGAGTGTATATGAAGTTCAATCTAACCTTGACATTGAGTATTTTGAACATTTCTCTGACTTAGAATTTTTTCATTCTGGGAAAGGAAAAACAAGCAACTGTAAAAGTATTATAAAAATCATGAGATATCTTGAAAATTTGGTTATCCTTAATATGACTTATATGTTAGTAGTAATGATAACACAGTAAGTCCATAAACATTGATTTCAAATTTAGGAAATGAAATTCAGTTTGTTGCTATTAACAGAATTTCAAACTTTATTGACTGTCATTTTGGTTGGTTTCATTCACTTAATACAGGGAGAGAGGAACTGATTTGGTTGCATAGTATTAAAATATCTTAACTTAATAGATACTTATAATTTGATACAATATAATTATAATCAATTATGTGGTAATTTTTACAAGAAAAATAATTGTCAACTATTATGGATGATTTCTTGTGAACTAGAGTATTTGAATTGTGAATTTTGAGTATCATTTTATTCTAATCTAAAATTAACTATCTTGTATCTCATCTATGTGGAGTGATTCACTTATAAGTCATTATATGCATCAAAATTATCAGCACATTTATTATAATGGCCTAAGTCAATATGTTTCTAGTTTTGTTTTTTGAATTTTAATAATGTTTTAAACTTTAAAAAAAGGATAAATTTTAAAGGAAAAAAGTAAACATCCATTAGTATTATTTGTCATTTTATTTATCTCTTATTTCAATTTGTTTAAACATGTATCATTTTAGTTTTGTTGATGATATATTTTTATTACTTTATGTAGGTACTATCAAAGGTGTAGCTCATGAAGGAATGCCAATCTATAAAAATCCATTTGAACGAGGGAATATGTACATTAAGTTCACTGTAACATTCCCTGATAATCACTTCACTGATGGAAATAACTTGAAGGTATGGTTCATTTTACTTATAGTATCAGTGCATATGTTGTAGGACTGAACAATTTTTTTTACTTTTATTCTTTATTATAATGGAGTTTTAACCTTTTGGTTGTTGTGGGCATTTATAGTGGATCAAACTATTGAGAAAGCACCTTACCTTTACTTGGTTAAAAAAGCTCAGAAGTACTTTAAATAAAATTATGCATATTTTTTACCTCAAAAAAATTGAGAATACACCAATAAGTTTTTTTATAATATCTTGCATACAAAGAAAGTGTCAGCGTTTGATTGCATGTTCTTTGGCTCCTATAATGTTCTTGAAACACTGTTGTACCAATTAGCCTCTTTTTTTTTTCCCCACCTTCCAAAAAATATATGAAGCTAATTACTGTAATATAATTGAAACACTTTTTTCAAACGGGCCTAGTTTACAGTTTTATGCTTTTTTTTCCCCCCATTGTTTCAAGAATAGCTCTTGATGTCTGAGGACTAAGGCAATGTAGGCAATTAACTGCTGTTTACAGTTTAAAATACACCACATCTTGATGTCTTGGTTGTTGCAGTGCTGTAATATGAAAGTCAAATTTTAAGCAGCTCCTTTTAGATTGTTCTGAAATATATCTTAAGTAAAGTGGGGCTCAAAATAAAATCTAAATAAATTTCCGACTCTAGTTGAAACCATACCTAAATTATGAAAGTCATAACTATACTAAATTCTGTATTGTCACCTTACAGTTCATTGGTTGCCATTGTCAAAAATGTTGAATTTATTTTTATCATAACTTAATTCTGTTTCTATAAGTTGATAGTTCATATTTTCTCACTGGCAACTTCATTTTTATATACAGCTTATCTAATCGTATTTTGTACAGTTTCAACAATACTGCTAATTTGAGAACTGTATTTAATGTAGAATTGATTTTGGATTTCTTTCAAAATTTTCTTTTTGGTCATTCATAATATTTCACTTCTCCTTTTACCTCTTACTCAAGCAAACGTTTTTTGGATACAAGTATGGCTCTTTTGTTGATTTTAAATATTTCGTCTGTTGTAGGTTTTTATCAAAAAGCCATTTCCTATTTTTAACCTATTTGGTATTTTGATGTACAATGCACGTTATTGGAAATTTTCTGCGCTACTGTACTACTACTATTGGAAATTTCTTTAGATAAGATGGACACACATTTCTTCTAATTAATTGATAGCACAAGAGTTTAAAAGTCTGGATTTCAGCTCATCTTAACATACTTCAACACAGAGAAATTATTGTTGAAAATTTTTAAGATAAAGAAAATTAGATTAAAATAAGAGCAAAATAAAAAATATATATTTAGTGTATTTTACATTGGTATTATTCACATTTTTAACTTCAAAATTTACTGAATTTAGTTATTAACATGTGTCAGTTATTTTGTGTGTGTGTGTAAAGTAAAACTTTATGTGTATAAAGTAAAATGCTCATAGCTCTATGAAAAATTTATTTTGGCACATTAATCATGATACAAAGTGTTAATTTGAACCACAAAGAAGCATGTACAGGGTAAGTCAAAATGAATATAGCGATTACAAACGGCTATAACTATTTAATGAAAAAAGATATATCGATAAGATTTACACAGAATGTAGACGGAACTTCAAAATTTATTAACGTAAAGCGCACGTGCAGCCAAGCGGATGCCTGCGCATGCGCGAAATCGAACTTCGCAACGACAAGAAACCTGTTCAGCGCGACGTCTCATTAGTGGAAATGGCTAGTCCCGTGCAGAAAGCATTCTCTGTGTTGGAATTTCACAGTTGCCGTTCTGTTATTACAGTGCAGAGAAAATTTCGTCAGCGGTACAATGAAGAACCTCCAAATGCGAACAACATACGCAGATGGCATCGGATGTTTGAGGAAACAGGATGTTTGTGCAAAGGAAAAAGTAGCGGAAGGCCACGTGTTTCATCGGAAAACGTTGAAAAAATTCGCGAAACGTATCAACAAAGCCCACGGAAATCGACGTACGAAGGTAGTAGGGAGTTAAACATTCCACAAAAAACTGTATGGCGTGTTCTCAGAAAGAGGCTGCAAATGAAACCGTACACAATTCATGTTGTGCAGCAATTGCAACCGGAAGATTTCTACCTATGGGGTTATGTGAAAGACAGAGTGTTTGTGTTTCCCTTGCCCAAAACAATTGAAGAACTGAAAGTACACATTTGTAATGCGCTTGAGTCGGTTAATGAACAAATGCTTCAGAATGTATGGCGTGAAATGGAATACCGATTAGATGTTGTCCGTGTGACCAAGGGAAGTCACATAGAACATCTATGACTTCTGTATATAAAATTTTGAAGATTCTTCTACATTCTGTGTAAATCTTATCGATATATCTTTTTTCATTAAATAGTTATAGCCGTTTGTAATCGCTATATTCATTTTGACTTACCCTGTATTTCTAATTGTTTAAGCTGCTATATGTGTATATATGGCCTAAGCCCTCAGTTCAATCCCCTGCAGTTGCTGCTGTTATCATACAAAGCACTTAAACTCGGAGTAGATAATAGTCTAAATGTTATGCTTCCAGTGATTTCTAATTTTCCAAATTCTTGTGTCAAAATTATTTTCAAAAATGGGCAGTTCATTTATAGTATTTGTAATTGAAAATAAACTTTATAAATTAATTATACTATTATATTTGTTAATATTTTTTTAATTTTATAATTAAATGCCTATAAATTGGCATTTCGCATAACTCATTTTACGGACAAACATAAATTTGGTGAACTAAAGTTATGATTTACTGAAATTTTTTGAAAAATCAGATAATCATTCTATTTGTTAACCCAACGGGTAATTAAAACTATTACCTTAGACAACAGGTTGATGGTTTAAAAAAAAATTCGATGGGTAGGTGTGATGATTGGCTTATAAATATTACGAGAAAATGTAAGATGGCGTACACATTTACTTTCCTTTGAAACATGTACAACATTTGATCCAACTTTCTTATTTGTGTTTAGTGCTACTTGATTTTCATTTTGAAAAAAAAACAACATATATCTAAAGCTATGAAGATATTTTCATTGTCATTTTATTATATAAGGGAAGAATATTTTAGTTTTTGAACAATTTAGAAATCTCATTAGAATTGGGGGAAATTTTAACTTTTTAAAATTGTAATTTTATTATTAATTGTCTAAACATATGTCAGGTTTTGTGTACTGATTCAGCCATAATTAATAGATATATTTGTTAGGATAAATTTTTAATATATAAAATTTTAAAATGTGTGACAGTTTTATTATCATATAAAAAAGGTTATTTTTATTTTTTATCATGAAATATTTTAGTCATTATTTTATATATAACTTTTGTAGTTATTAATATTATTTTTCTAATAGATAGCGGTTAGGATCAGATGTTATGAGTCGCTTATTAATATCAAATTATTTAAGTGAACAGTTTTTAGGCATAATAAACTATTTTAATGTGAATGAATATTAATCCTTTAAAGCTTTATAAAGCACTGCACTAAAATGACTATTTCTTTCAGCTTCTTGAGAGATTTTTACCTCCAAGGCCAGTTTTTGAAATGCCAACTCACGAAAATGTGGAAGAGGTTGATTTGCACGACTATGACCCAGATTCATACAGAGGTGCCAGCGGTAGCCGTTCAGAAGCTTATGATTCAGATGATGATGAGAGATGTCGTGGACCTGGTGTACAGTGCGCGCATCAATAGACAGTTCCATTTAGTTTAATTGTACTATATTAAAGAACCATTTTTAAAATGTGAATTCTTGGGGAAGGTAGTGAACCAACAGTGGCGGGATATTTATGTGCAGCATCCATTTTATTTATGCTATCCATTATTTTTCCTGTGAAGCATGCACACTTTAATATTTGAGATAAAGAAGGAAAAAATGAGTTTCTGTAAAATAGTACTGAATTTATATATAATGAGTTCTTCATACCTCATTGGAAAGTTAGTTGTAGAAAGTGTATGCGATTTGTAATCATCTGATAGCCGCTTTTGTTGGTTAGTCTTGACCCAGTCTATCATGTATGACTAATTAAATGCACTTCATGAGTTCTCGATTTCTTATGTTTTTATCTTTCGAATTTGATCTACATACGAGAACTCCAATAAATTTTTTAAATTCCAGAATTTTCAAATTTGCTATCAATATTAAAAATGTATTAGTAAATGTCAAATTGCATCTTATTTAATAAGTTCTTGTACAGTGAATTTTTGTCATGTAATGAGTGTTTGATATCCTTCCATTTAACATGTGTTTATATTTTATCTGAAAGTGAGTTTCGTATTTCTCTGAGCTTTATATAGAACAAGAGTTTTATTTTCTTCTCCAACTATATTTTTGCTGTCTTTCTGTGATGAAAAATACAGTTGAACTTGGAAGATAATACTGCAATTAAAATCTTTGACAAAAAGCTCAGTACCTTTAATGTTAAGCTTCTAATAAAATTAAATATGATCTAAGTTATTTGCAATAGTTATGTCTACTGATAATTAAATTGAACCTGTCTGGACATTTGAGAAATGTGTGGTTTGATCATTATATAAGCTACATAGCTTGCACTTATTGAATAAACTCATTTCTATATATTTCTGGAAATAAATTTATAGAAATGCTGATAATTATAAGCTTATAATTCTACATTGTAAAACATTGCTTCGGACTTTATTTTTAAGTAGAACCTAAAGTTGACAAATTCGACTAAATATTTCTTGAGTAATAAATGCTCTTTCCACAATTTTATATTTTTAAAATAATAATTGCATTTTTAAAAAATTTCTAAGCATAATGTTTTACAAAAACTGCATAACTTCATTTTAATTTATTTAAAAGTAAGTTTTACAATCATTTTAATTGTTTTTGTTATTGCATTTACAAGATATAAAATGAAATATTTAATTTTTTTTTCTGTAATTATTATTATACTCAAGAGCAGATTTTAAAAATAATATAAAGATACCCAAATCATTTCTAATTTCCATTTCCATTCAATCATATATATAATCCTTATTTATATTTATAAAAATGTAATCTTGGTTTTATTTTAGGTGGACGGGAAAACTATAATTTTAACCATAATATAAATATGTATTCATAAATTTTGTTTTGTGCATTTGCAATTGTAAATTTCAAATGAAAATCTGATTAATTCATTCTGATGATTATTTATGCATGCACCTTTAAATTAAATAGAGAGAGAAAAAAATCTATTCTTTTCATTCACAATTTTTGATTTATTTAGGCCATTATTTTATCATTTAGAGAAATTCTATTACAGATTTTATGTAATCTATATCAATTTATGGTATGAATCGAATGGATCTCTTTAAATGTTTTTTGTGAAATACTATTTCTCTAAGAGTTAATATATTTAATTGAAAATATGAAACTTCAAAAAACACAATAAGATAACTGAACATTTCTTTTATTTTAGTTGGGAAAGTGTCTAATCTAATTTTAAAAAAATCTGTTATTTAAAAATCAACACATTTTAAATTTAAATAGAATGAATTTTTTTAAAATTTGGTATATATATAATTAAACATGGGCAATGCTAATTGTTATTTACTGTGTCAAAATACCAAGTATTCAGCGATTTATTCCTTTTGAGTTTAAGTACTAAACATGTGTGGAAAATATTTATTTTTCAGACACAACATGTTTCATTGTTTTTGGGATTGAAATTATTCTTGAGGACAATTAGATTTCTTTTATGAAATAATTCTTCGATACTTGTATTATTTCAAGTGCTTTATATTTATTCAATTCGTTATACTTATTTTACTTCTCAGAATTTGCGTTTGGTGCAATTCATTATCTAATTAAGTTCAATCATTTGTTCCGAGCCTGTGTCATGTCATTTTTAAATTCTGGAGAAAAACGGGATATTATTTAATCTAACACTGGTGTGCCCTTTTCTCTTTATATATATAAACATTTTGAGAAACCCATTGATACTCTGCAAGTCATCTACTGCTGATACATTTTTCATAAATGCATTTAAGATTTAAGAACCTGAATTAGATTATCTTCAGATATATATCAAGTAGCAAAAATGGTATTCGTGATTATAAGACACAGTTTCTCACGTTTTAAGATATAAAGAATTGAATGCATACTGTATTAAAAATATGAGGATTTCTAACCTTCATATGGAACTTATTCAAGACCTACTTACTTAATACATTCAAATTTTAAGTTTACATTTATAAATGGAATGGGACTTTCTTTTTCAGGAATTGAATGCAATAAGATATGTGAAGGGAAAGATTGCCATCTTTTCTCTTTACACTCATTTGTTCTTGACTTCAGATTATTTGGCCTTTCATAATATATCCTAAATGTCTATTTGGAGTTGCAGGATTACTTATATATATATATATATATATATATATATATATATATATATATATATATATATATATATATATATATATATATATATATATATATAATTTGTCAGTTAAATAATTTCCTATTGGAAAAGAAAGTCTGTTGGAGGGGTTCATTCATACAATAAATAGAACAGATGAATGCTAAAAATATACTAAGGTAGTCATAAACACTTAATTATTCATAAGATAAAATTTGCAAGACAGCAAATATTCTTTAAAAAAATATCTGTTAGTTGAAAAGAAAAAGAAAAAACCTTTTGACCAAATAACAAATTGAATGGAATTTATAAGTAATACATCCTGTTTTGTGGATACTTGGAAACAGAATAATGTTGAATAATTGTGATTAATTAATGTTAAAATTGTAATTTTTTTAATAATGCCAAATACTAAATTTGTTTCTTGCACATTTTAAGGTATCGTCCTTTTTAAAACCCTGTGCCAAAAGACTTTGTCCTTTTGCTAAATCATTTTTCAGTGGCTCATTCTACCTAAAGGGAGATAGGGTCTTTTTTATTTGTATTTTAATTTAATAAGACCTTATTAAATTATAGAATATAGCTTATTTTTTATGTAAGTTTATACACACAAACCAAAGAGAATGGTAATCTCTACTTTATGAAAGGTCTAGGCTATCAAGTACAATAAATTGAAACTCAAGCAGTTGGTTCTATTGTTATATTAAATAAACAAAATTTATAGTATATATCTAATAGTTTATTTACTATTAAGAGTTATTTCTCTGCAACAAATCTTTACAGAACCAACTTGTAAATTACTGAAACCATTTTAGCATATCATGGCAGTCATGTCATTACAGTTTATTGGAATGTTATTTTTAAGGGGATGGTACTTACTAAAAAACTACATTTTACCAATTTTGTTTGAATGAATGTATTTTTCATTAAATTAAACAATGCTGCTCATTTCTATTGGGAAAAAATGTGGGAACATAATGTGGGGTTCTATCTGAAAGAAAAAAAATTCTGGAACTCTTTACTTCTCATTTATAGTAACTTATGAAATAAGTACTTTGGTTCTTAGTTTTCTGAAGGTGCAAATAAAAGTTTTTATATTGCTGAAAATGTGAGCACAAAAAAAAAAAAATCTTATTTTTCTCCGAGTAGATGAAAAGCGAATACATATGTATTATCATACTTTGTTTCTTCATTTATGTCGACTTTCATTTAAAAAGAAATTTATCCATCCAAATTTGTTAATTTTAAGTAAATGTTGAAAAGATTGCAATTTTTTTGGTCAATCCTATGAAAATTGATATTTTTTTCGCATTTTCAAATATTAAAATGGATATCATATGATTTATGATTGAACACATTGTGCAAATACAGGAAAAATTTGAAAGATACACTTAAAATTTTCATTTTAAGTTTTTCTATAAAAATTATGCATTTTGATTAAAAAATACATAGCTTTATGTATGAAAAAAAAGGCAAAGGTTTTTTTTTTTTTGCTAAGAGGCTTAAATTTTGAAATCGACGATTTGTCATTTGAGTTCATATTGGAAAAGATTCTGAAAGGGAATCATCTTAATAGACAATGATCAAAGGCACACACCTTTAGATTTCTTGAAGGTGCGCACTTGAGCCAAAATATAGTTAAAATAGGAGCAGAACATAAGTTTCCTTAAGGGAACTCTTGACTCTATTATACACTTTTGGGCATTATTCAACCGGCGTTATGAATTTTTTTACTCATATGTATTGAAATATAAATACATTAATTTTGTTAAACAGTTTATAGCGAAATATGTATAATATTCAAGCAACTTTTTTTCTTATTACCTAATATAAATTTATTTGGTCCCAAATCACGTATGATTTTGTAACCCCAATGAAGTGCTAATTTATTGAATTTTCATAGAAATGTTATATTGTTTATTTGAATTAAAATTGACTTTTAACGCGCTAAAAGAGCTCGAAACATAAAATGCACACCCTAGATACCTTAAATGTTTGATCGAAATTTTAATTAATATCTTCAAAAATTCAGACACCAGGAGCATTTCAAAGATATATAAATCTAATTACAATAATATTGTGTGAAATATCATTAACCTTTTTAGTCCTGCATTTTTAAAATGCTGAAATAAAAAAAATTAATGGAAATTTGTGATAAGGATCCCCAAACATAAGTAGCAAATGCCACCGGGAAAACAGAAAGGGTTAAGATGCATTTCTTTTCCCTCTAAACGCTCCAAACTATTTTATTGAACAATACATTTTATAACAATACTTTACTTTACTATAAACATATATTTTGGGTAATGAAATAATTGTAAAATTGCACGATTTTGTTTGTTTATTTATTTATTTTTTTGCTTAATTAATAGTCTTACCTTAACGGGCGGTGTTTTGTAAAATGTGCGACGAGAAAACATAGCCATGTACAGGCAGGATTCTTCATGTGCATTACTATCAGTTTGTGTTTAAAGGTTATTTGGTGGTTCGGTTTGTCCTCCCTGCAAACAGTACTGTAAAATATGTCATTAATTGAAGCGCCACTTTTGTAAGCATCATCATTATAAATTGCGATTCGTGAGAGAAGTATTTCTCTAAAGATGATACATATGAGAGCCTGCGTCCGGTTAGGGCATGGTTGTTCTGTGTGCTTTGTGAATGTGCCTCCCCCTGTAAAAAGAGACTGTGCAGGCGAGTATGTCAACAGGTGAGCTAGAAATCAGATTTCTGCTCAGAGGTCCATACCTTCGGAAGCTACAGCACCCCGCTTTCCGTTGTAAAGCGGACCCGTCATCAACTTCATATATAAATATAAGATGGCATTTAAAGCCAATTTATAGACAGATAGCTTAATTGATTCTATTGTGCATTCGTTGTTTTATTTTGGTGCTTGGAATAAAAATCTGCGATGCTTCGCCAGAAAGATCCTCCTAATTAAAAAAAAACTCAAATGGATATTTTAAAATCTCGTCCCAATTCATGATGCTGTAAATCCAGTTGTAGGTGATGAATATATTATCTTATTTATAACTTGTCCTTTCATTGCATTGATGTTGGATCCCCCCCCCACCAATGTAACTAGTTTGCAAAGCTATTAGCGGTTATTTGTGATTTAAGCCGATTGCGAGTCTTGTTTTTCAATTGGGCCTAGAGTACGACTTACCTACTTCATGCATCGCTTTCGCTTGTACGGCTCCTTTTTACATGAGGGGGGGGGGGAGGACACATTCGTACACTTCACAGATCTACCATGGTCAAGATGCTCTACCCTTATGCCAGCGACGGCTATTTGTACGAATGTCACAACAGTTCAACACAAATTAAATGTATTTTGCGTCGGCATCAGCTGGTACGTTTCCCAGTATCAATGTCCAAAAAATGGTTAATTGATATGATTGATCAATTCCACTGCAAACTGGTCTTTAATGTGAAATAAAACTTCGGATGAGTTAGATCAAATGATTTCTGAACTGTCATGGTGCATTCATCAATTAATAAATTTACAGTACTTTCATGGTGTCAAATCCATTGGAAATGTTTCAACTTCGGACATCTTTCATGCCCAAGTTTGCCGTATATATTTATCAGAACAATTTTACCAAAAAAAAAGTCTTTTATCTCCTGAAATGTTAGGTGTAATCAGTATACTGTTATATGGAAAGTTTTTACTTAATAAGTAATCTTAACGCCATATTAATACCCTTAACTTTCGTTCAGTGCGGAGGTTAGGACTACCGAGTTCAAAAACTCTGCGACACATCACTCAAATCGAATTCCATGAAATTATATATTCATTTGCAATTTGAACACCGGTTCCGTTGTTCTTCAGTCATCTAATAATGTAGCGGCAATATTTGCTGACATAAAGGCAAAGTACTTGCATTCTGAGAGTGAATTGGAGCTAATAACAAGCTGGCGAACATTTTTTCTGTGCTACAAGGCACATTCAGGAAGAACGGATGATTTCTATTAATGGTTACTGCATTTTTCATTTCTCACTGAAATTAACGATAGGGTTAAAATATTACGATGGACCAAAGTAAGACGGCATATTTTACTGAGCGTAAGGGTAAACTGGGAATTCGTAATTTGAATCCTGCCGGACTCCAGTAATGTGTCGCCTAAACCCTATGAGTTCTGACCGCCCGATATCGATGTAATAAGAATAAAATATTATGGCCTATGTATTTAATATAAGTATTAAGTAATATAACGCAATAGTTAAGATACGCAAGTCGATATAAAAGCATTAAATAGAAACCGCATCCATCGAAGGCGAAAAAAAAGTACATAAAGAAACAGGAATAATATAAGAATATGAAAAATATAACAATATTTACATTTTATGATGAAAAAGAATCAATAAATGAAGTTTATAATCGCATGTATTAAGAATTTTACGGTTGTATATAGAAGTTTCCCAACGAGCAAGGACGGAGAAAAAGAGATACCAGGGATTAACGGACAGGTGGTAAGATTTCGGCTTTCGGAACCTCGGGAATTCAGGTTCGAGACCCGATTCTATCAAAGAACCGTCGTATAGGCGGGTCTGGTGCACGTTAAACGTTCTCCCATTGGTGTGGAGAGGAGGGTGCCAGTTCAGGTGTCATCCTCGTCATCTGACCAAATAATTGTGAGGTTCGTCCAAAATAGCCCAAGTGTTGCTTTAAAATGGGACGTTAATATAACTAAACTAAGACTAATCAAGGATTAACAAAGAAAATTATACTAACAACTTATTATGATTGAACTATTAATATAGGATCAGGTTCTGCATCTACAAAGTGAACAAAACTTCCCATAAATTTCTAGTTCCTATAAAATAAGAACTCTCGCAGGCTGTAATAGATTTTAATCATTTTTTATATTCAGGCCATAAGCTCTCAACTTTGCAACCAGAAGATTCCACGTCCGACACCCGATTCAATAAAAAATGTAGGGTACTTACGTATTATACCTTCCAATTTTATCGTCAAATTTGAAGTCGTCACCAATAAGTTGCTAAACTGCCAATTATGGCAATCCGACAATGATGTAATCCATTGATCTTTATCGCCAAATTTATATCCGTCGCCAATGGGTTACTAAAGCGTTGGCGAAGACGGTATAATACGTAAATACCAAATCTGGTGCATGTTAAATCTGACATATATGGACTAAACAGCCTTAAACTAACTGGGTAAAGAAATGTGAAGAATATATGCCTGCTCATATACTGTCTGGCCGCGGTTTAATATAAAGACATCCATCCCAAAATGGACTTATCAATCAATAAGATGTGATCTATCAATTCAAACAATATGACTAAAATAAAACCCTGCCAAATGAACTTTGAAATATATTCGTTGGCGTTGTTTAGTCAATTAATCAAAATAACAGGAACCGAACAAGAGTGGCTTATTCAAAGCTTTTTCGCATATAAGATTTAAGAAAAATTTGGGTATTTTTCCGTTAGCTGGGCGCAAGCAGAAAGTCACCAAAGAAATTTGGTGGAATTCTACATTATTTGGCGATTTTTCGCTTGCGACTGGCTAACGGAAAAGTGCCAAAAGTTGTCTTAATCATAGAAATTTTGGGTATTCAGCAAGTTTGAGAACGTTACAAATACAAGGTGGCCAGAAATAAAACACCCCTACTCTGACCTCCATGGATATCGAACTACTCAGTGTAAAGGCTTAAAATTTTGTACACATACTATTCAAAATATGGGGAAACGGATTTCACGAAAAAAAAATTAGTTCCTGAAATCACCGATAGGTGGCGCTGCACAACTGGAACTATGATCAAAAGACACAAATAATAATAAAAATTAAAATGTTTATGCGGAATGGAATGCTTCCATGCTTCCTTTTTAATTTTTCTGCCCCTTATGGAAAATAAAAATAGTAAAGAAGCTAGAACTCCCGTTGTAACTGCAATTTCATACTGTAACCAGAAAAATTTGCATAAAGCATGGTTAGAAGCCATGTTAAAAGGTGGGGAATGTCATTCTTATTAGTGATGGCTGTCACGCTGCCAGAACGCGCTTTGCTTGTGAAGTTGTTTTACGAGAATAAAGGAAATGCTCCAGCAGCACTTCGAGAGTTTCGCCGACTTAAGGATTTGCGTAAGGGACCATTGCTTCCACAAGCTCTCAGGAGAATGATCGCTCGATTCGAGGAAACTGGACATCTTGGAGTTCAGCCTGGTCGAGGACGCAAACCGGTTCGTTCAGATGTCGTTGAAGATGTTGCCACCGGTATTGTTGAACAGTCAATGGATAATGTTTTAGGCTGCAGTAGTGCACGTGCAGTGTCACGACACTTGGGTGTTCCCTATAGCACAGTGTGGAACGTACTCAGAAAAATGGTGCATTGTTTTCCGTACAAAATCCGCCCTAATCAACAATTGCTGGCCACAGACAGGGAGATGCGACTGACCTTTGCATTGACATTTCTTGCTAGAGTTGAAGTGGATGCCTCGTGGCCGTGGCAGATTCTGTGGAGCGATGAGGCCCATTTCCACCTCAGTGGAACAGTGAACACCCATAACTGTCGCATATGGGACACGACAAAACCCCGTACCTTCCAAGAGATTCCACTCCACTCACCGAAAGTTACAGTCTGGTGTGGATTCACAGCCACATTCATCCTTGGACCGTTCTTTTTCGAAGAGGTTACTTCCAATGGCCTTGAGACATGTACCGTGACGGCCAACAGGTACAAAAGGATGCTCGAAACATTTGTTGTACCCCATTTGCAGCAGCGCCAATGCCTTGACACCATTACTTTTATGCAAGATGGAGCACCTCCACACATTGGACTCCCTGTGCAACAGTTTCTTCGCCAACATTTCACCACTGACAGAATAAACAGTCGCGCGTTTCCGACAACTTGGCCATCTCGTTCACCGGATCTTAATCCGTGTGATTTTTGGCTTTGGGGACACTTAAAAAACCTTGTTTATCGAGAACGTCTGATAACCTTGGCAGATTTGAAAGAGAGTATCAGTCTGCATGTGAGAAGCATCTCAGATGACCAGTTACGATCCGCAGTTGAACAAGCTGTCCACAGACTTCACATTTTACATCTTCAGGAAGGGAACCATATTGAGCAGCATTCCCTGCATCGATAACGTCCTTGTTTCATGTATGCTTGGTACTTTCAAATAAAATGTGTTTAAAACGTGTTTTTGTGTCTTTTCAGCATACGTCCAGTGGTACAGCGCCACCTATCGGTGATTTCTGGAACTAATTTTTTTTTTTTCGTGAAATCCGTTTCCCCATTTTTTGAATAGTATGTCCACAAATTTTCAAGCCTTTACACTGAGTAGTTCGATATCCAGGGAGGTCAGAGTAGGGGTGTTTTATTTCTGGCCACCCGGTATTTAGATTTTTATTTTTTCCAGCAAAGTCACGCACATGATTGATTTCTGTTTCTCAATATAGTGTAGAAAATTGAATGCTTTGAGGGGTTTTTTTTCCCCGACCGAGTGAAACCAACGTTTGGCATGTAACTTCAATTTTTAGTAAAAAGATCACGTACTGAATTGCATTTATTGAAGCCTTGCGTTTTATTGGTTATTTCGTCTGCATACATGTGAATGAACAGACGATCAAACTTGGAGAGATTTTGTTTAAAATTTGATCCAAATCCACATTTGCATGAGAATTTTTCTTTAATTTTAGTAGATATTTATTCAAGGACAGATATACAAATATAGTGCCAATGAATTTCATTCAACATTTGATAGGAGTACACAAATTTGGTATAATAGCAACATACAAAATTTAACTAATCTAACTCAGTGTTTTTAAATCAATCGTACTCACAAAACGTATTTCGTGTTTTAAAAAGATGCATTTTTCGGTTTCGAGTGGATGTCAAACATGATTTCACACAAATCAGAAGATCGAATTTTTTGACAATTTTTCTTTGTCTTCGTATTTTTATCATGCCAGAACATAATATTGTTTTGGGGATGAGGTTTATTTGCGTCAACAAAAATCAACGGGCAAAAAATAAAAATTTTATTATCTACGCGAGCCTCTCTAAAAACCAGCTTTCAATAACGCGTTGCCATCGCATTTACAAAAGCTCTGATTTTTAAAAAAATAAGTTAATGATTACAAATAAAACCTGGAAAAATGTCCTTTTGAGCACGGGATTATGTGAAATGAAATAAAGAGGAAATGGGATACTTTTTTTAAAAAACAATCAATGCGAAGCAAAGTTTTTTTTTATCATTTGCAATACTAAAGTGACTCATTCGATGAAACGATTAAAATGAATAAAAATGTAATTCAACTCGCACGAGCACGTGGCGCTTGGCCGCTCAAGAAATGATGTTCTGACATGATACATTGAAATAGGCATAACAGATTTCATTTTAATCTTTATTTATTTATTTATTTTTGTATAAGTTAAAGAAGGAGAGACCAATAGCGTTTAAAAATAATTCTTCCGTCGAGCCGGAGTCGAACCAGCGACCTATGGATGTCTGCCTCCTTCCACCTACAGTCCACCGCTCTGCCAACTGAGCTATCGACGGCTGGAAAATGTTGCTCAACAAGCTTTTAAGTGCTGTAATATTGAGGTCACGATGCAATGCAAATGATCGACTTGCATGATAAAGATGCAGACCGAGAAACGTTTCCTTCCATTTTACAGATTACCTTGAGGATATGAAGGTAGACGGTTTGTTCAACATTTTTCCTAAAATTAATTTCATTGTGTAGACCGTAACATCTTCATAAGAATTTTTTCATTCTTATATATCACTAGCAGTATCCGCACGGCGTTGCCAGTGGAATAGCATCCAAGAAAAAAAAATTACCTCTAAACTTAAATCTAGCCTCCACCCGATATGACTTGGGCATGTTACGCAGCATCAAACAAACATAAAAAATATGTTTAGAAATTATTAAAAATAGCTACAAAACAATTTTTAATAGCACACATTCAGAAATATTTAGACTGTTACTAAAAGTAAAAATATGATATGACCGTAGTCAAAACACAGGTGGTCATATCGAGGTTGGATTTCCTTCTTTTCGTCATAACGAGATTTGAATTGCTGTTTAAATTCACACATAAACAAAGAAATGTATCGCATATGCATACCACAGCTCTTGCTATTTGCATGAGCGCAGTTTGAGGTTTTCGGGTATGCGCAGATAAGTTAAAACAGAATTATAAAACTCCCCTTTTTTCATTTTGATATGATTTTAATGTAACTAAAACCTTCTCCAATAAATTGCAAAATGATATAAGTATCCCCAATATCCGTTAACTATTTCTCGAGTTTGTGTGGTTCCAAACACAGACGCTTTCAGGAGAGTTTGTTTTATACTATGTATAGATAAATGATAAAGTCTCACCCGATCTTGGATGTAGGCTGTTATACGACTTCAAGCAACGCGAATTAAAAATTATCATGGTTAAAATTTTTTTTTTTCTTTCAGTATGAAGGGAAAAAGAATTTTCTTATTTAAGGATTTATAGATCTGAACGTGACTGGATTTTTTAGTTTCAAGTTTATCTCGAGAAGTAATTTATCTTACAATTTTCATCTTGTTCACGCATCAAACGTTTTGTTTAGACTAGTAATTATTCACCGATGAAATATTTAAGTAGCTTTGATTATATAGCACACTTTCTTACTGAACTCAAAAAATGTATTGTGAAATGTACGTCAATTATCTTATAAGATTCAAACTTGCATTTTTTTTTCTTTAATTTTAGTAGCGGCGTAATGGGGCTCAAAAATGTTTCCCCTTAATTCATCAATAAGTTAGCAAATGAAAATAACGCTTGGGGTTTGTTCATTTTACGCCTTTTCAATATATTTGTCTCAAGGGGGGGGGGGGTATAAACTAACTAAAATTTTGTTTTCGAGGCTTCCGGGATATCTATGTCCTTTTGCCCCCCCCTTGCCGCTACGCCACTGCTTTTTGGTGTTTTGCCAATATTTCATTTCTTGTATACCAAATATAAAACCATGAAATAAAATAAGCGCAAAAAAGAATTCGATCTCAAATTTTTGATACATTTCTGCGTTTTAATTACCATAGATGAAGAAAAAATATATATTTATTGTTCGATGACAAAACAATTTTTGACTATCTGTAAACATGTATATAAAAAAATATAAAAATGAAGGGATTTAGATTTATGAAATTTTGTCCGTGGTCCTTTATATGCTAACATCGATGTATAATTTGGCTCAAAATCACAGGTTATTAAAATTTGAAAGAAATTTGTCTATACTTGGGTGTGCTTGTGACCGGGTTATCCCAAAAAGGAATTAAGCTAGATAAATGAAATTTGGCATATGTTTTATCAATCGGGAGAGTGATAGATCTGTGTGAAATTGCATACTAAACCCCATTGACAATCTATCTAATCGGGTTTATTTAGATTCGATATCACAGCAAGATAGAAGGATGAATTTCCTTCTGATCTTTAGAACAAAATTATAGCTCTTTGGAATCAATTTGGGAACAAGAAGAGAACTGAAATACGTGCTTGAGTCTTCTTTACACAACGCTTCTAAATATAAAACGCTGCATAACATAAACACAAACGAAAAAGATGGAAAAATAATACTGCCATTGTTTCAAAAAATGTTCCAATGTTTTGAAGACGTCTTTCTTTCATATCATAATTAATATATGTCAAAAAGAGAATTTTTTATTTGTTATCGTTATTATTATTTTTTTTATTTAACTTCAAAAGTGAACCCATTGTAATTGTTTTTTATGACCCATTTTTACTTGAAAGATAAACATGTTGTTTTGCTCAGTGTTTGTTCGCACAATAAACGCGGTTCTGGAGGAAATATTTTCAAAAACCTACTGCAACAGTTCTTTCATATTCGATCCCCTCTCTTCTCCCCCCTCCTACACACACACCTTAAAGTTGTATATCGCAAATACGGAAGTGTTTTTTTTTTTTTTTTTTTTTTCGAAGAAAACAATCGCAAACACAACCTGAGCCAAGCTTTCGGGTCAAACGAAATTTAGAATTCGCAGAACGTTCTTAATTTAAGTTTACTCCACATTCCCTTCCTCGCACAGGTGAAGGTGCCAACGAATGGCTTCTTCTAGAAGGCAAAAGTGACGTCACAATCTGATGTCACGAATCCGTTACCTGTTCCATCTCTCTGTCGTGTGACAGATCACGTAACAAAACAATCGAGGTCAGCATTGGAATAACCGAACAAATCGCACAGCTTCCAAAAACCGATTAAAAAAAAAAAAAGACTAGATCGTAATCGTTTCTGTCTAGTTAATCACTTGGGTTTGTCTTTCGACCAGCGTCCAGTTCAATAACCAGAAAATAGAATGACCAAACGATTTCGATTTTTTTTTTCCGAAATACATTCTTTGTTTTTAAAAAAATACGCTTTTTCTTTTCCATATAAAGAAATAAATTGAACATATTTTTTTAGAATGAAAATTAGCAATTTATTATTTTTTTAAAAATTTGACGATTAAGTCCTATTCTTTATATATATATGTTACCGTTAAAGTATATAATGCAGTTATTTTATATAATACCTAGTTATTCTATATAATACCTAGTTATTCAATGAAATAACTGATCGTGTCCGCTAAAGTGTGAAACTCTCTTGTATTTCATCAGTTTCATAGAATAACGATCTGCAGCCCGTTAAAGTGTAAAATAATCTGTATCATATATATTTTAGCTATCATCATAAAAATAATCAAAGGAGGTTTTTTCCAATTGGGCAGAAGAAACGGCCGCATAAAACAATTATATTCCCGATCCCAGGTCAATGTCTACGAACAAAAATTTATTAAAACCGAAGAAGTACCGGATGTAGAAATATCGCTCTGGTCGGTTGCTACAGCTCAAAGTTTAGGTACTAGTCAGGGATTTAAAAAATGTTCGTGTAAAACCCAGTGTGTCAGCAAAAACTGTTTTTGTCTTAGAAATAATGTTCTTTGTCATTCCAAATGTCATTTTAGTATAGAATTTATATATATAGAATGTCTAGTCATTTCATTTTAGATAAATTATTTACTTTACGCTTTAACTGTCTCTCATTAGTTCATTTATAGAATGTCTAGTTATTTCATAGAATAACTAGTTAAAGTGTCAAATGAATATCATATTACACACTTTAACGGACATGATCAGTTATTTCATAGAATAACTAGGTATTCTATAAAATAACTGCATTATATACTTTAACGGTAACATATATATATATATATAAACCGTGTGTAATATAGATGAACTTTTGAGATGCAGACGATTATTTTCTACAGAACATCATTTGCTTTTATTTCAGTACTAATAAAAATATTGTTTCTCAAACAGAATAAGCTAGTAAGTTTTTCCTGCAACTTTAGAACTAATTAATTTATTAGAATCAAGATTTTTCAAGCACATCAATAACTTTTCAAAGATTTATTTAAAACTAGCTGCCCCGACAGACTTCGTACTGTCTCAAGTTATTGGGCTTTTGTAGCCTAATAACGTACGTACGTGTTTCATAGCACTTAGAAAATAAAAAGAATCGTTTAATACATAAATCCTTTCAAGAATAAAATAAACACATTAAGAGCTCTTAATGCCGTATTAATGTATGAAAAAGAATTTTTATCCATAAGAACAACAACAATAAAACAATTTTTTTATCAGAACACAATCAATATAAACATGAAAAAATGAAACAACATGAAATAAAAATGAACAAAGTGATATTCACACACGTTTGAAAAAGTTGAATTATGCCTTAATACTCAACAACGATTACTTACAAAAATAAGTTATCTATTTCGTACATTGAAAAACTTAAATAATAATTTTATTATATTTTCATTGTAAGGCTTTATAGTACACGATATTTTTTGTTTGATTATTTGGCGCGTAAACAAATAAATTTGACGGTTTTCCAACGCGGGAGCAGGCAACATACAACTGTCCATGAGAGAAGCATGGGTTTTCAAGATTAATGCCGCAAAAACTCAACGATTGACCCTGGAATTTATTTATGGTCATAGCGAAAGCAAGCCGCACTGGAAATTGCAGTCGTTTAAATTCAAATGGTACATCAGTTGGTACAATTGGGATGCGAGGTATCAACACATCTTCTCCCCTATATTTTCCGTTTAGAATGGTTGCTTCGATCACATTGTTCAGTAATGTTTTTACTGCTAGCCGTGTGCCATTACAAAGACGTGGTGGGTTGATATTTCGCAACATAATGAGCACCGATCCTTCTTTTAATTGAAGATTATGAGGCGGCAATCCTGGAAAATCCAGTGAATTTAAAAATTCTGGTGGATAATTAACAACATCATCTTGGTTAGTTGCGCAATCAATTGATTTATATGTTCTTAATTCGCCCACAATTTCATTTTGAATTTTGAAATTTATTTCATTTACATCTGTATTTTTGGCAGCTAAGATTGCTCGTTCACTCAACCAAAAAAGATCTCTGTAATTTTGAGTGACGTTTGAGAAAACCTTTTGAATGAGCTCGGTTTTTGATTCAGTAAACTGACAAAAATTGGCAGGCAATGTAATGCAGCCAGTTAAAAAGTCTACAGGAATTTTGCCATCCCCAATGTCAATGAGCTGTTAATCACGTGCTGAAAATGGTATTTTTCTAGGTTTTATTATCTGTAGTCATTATAAAAAAATCAGAGCTTTCATAAATGCAATGGCAACACGTTATTAAAAGTTGATTTTTTTTAAAAAAAATTATTTTTCGCCTACAGATTTATATTGACGTCAAAACCCTCCTCCCAAAAACAAATCATGTTCTGACGTGATAAAAATTAAAATAAGTCTTGTTACCTTAAAAGTTGGCATGAAATTGTCACGAAATATATTTGTTGCCCCAAAGGAAGTCATTTGGAAACAGTTATTATATTTTTGTATGTTTGTAAGGAAGTGTGTGGAATTCGTACCAATTCCTGAAACCAATGAGTACAATGGCTCTGGTGGCCGAACCAATGGCACTAATTTCACTTTGTCATTTGCGCAACACAATCCATTTGCTTCATTCTTGTATTTCAATGCCTTACGATGTGAGCAAACTAAGTTCATAGATCCAATAGCAACGCATTGGTAGGAACTGTAGTCAATTGAAACATCGTAGCTGAATGCCGCACGTGAAATATTGAAAGTAGCTTGAACATGACGCATTGCACGTGATTCTAATATTCTAATCCTTTCAATTTCATTTCGTTCTTCAAGTTGTTGTGCAGTCCAAGTAGATTGAAAATTAGCTTGGTTTGTAGCATTTCTAGTTCTACGGCCCAAATTGCTACGCCCGCGTCTTATAGGTGGCATGGGTTTAAATGTAAACACACTAAACAAATAAAGTAACACTAACAACAGTTACACAACGCTAACAACAGTTGGTTTTCAAGAAATGTGAAAATTTAAAAACAGCTTGGAAAATGCTGCGCTCAGAGGAAATAATAGTGACATACACATCCTTCGTTTCTTTTTTTCCCTTCCTTTTTTTCTGCAAGTGCTTTTGTTTCTATGTTTATTTTTTCTTTATAACTTTTCTTCCTACAAACCCTTTTTTCCTTTTATTATTTTTCTTCGCTGCCTAGACTTTATTTTGAGCAGGAATAGATAAAATATTCATACAGACTAAACACCAAAAAAAATTAATAAAAAAGAATCGTTTAATATATAAATCCTTTTAAGAATAACATTAAAACGTTAAGGGCTCTTAATGTCGCATTTATAAAAAAAAAGAATTTTTATCCTTAAGAACAACAAAAAAACTTTATATCAGAACACAATCAATAGCAATATTAAAAAATGAAACATCATCGAATAAAAACGAAGAAAATAATATTCACGTCCGTTGAGAAGAATGTTTTTAATCAGTATAATCAGCTGCATAAAAGCAAGTATTTTCTTTCTTTTTTAAACTTCCCGTTATCTATGAATGAAAACCAACTGACTTCGCGTATTTCTTTCTAAACAAATCATAATTTATTACTTCCTGCTATCTCACTCGGTGTGGGGGAAGGAAATGAAGATTTTTGGCGGGAAAATAAGAAAAGTGTCGTTTTAACTATTTTCCACGCAGTTTTTTAATTTTTTCTATCCATAAGAACCATCCTCATGTCTGAACGAAAATATTAAAAAAAAATTAGCCGAATCGGTCGAGCCGTTCTCCAGTTTTGCGCTTAGCAACGCATTTCGAGCTGCATTTTTATTATAATAGATATGTGTCATCAAAAAATACATATTTTACAAATATTATAATTTTTCTTTTTGAAAATAACTCTGAATATTTATTCAGAGCAGGTTCATATATATATATATATATATATATATATAATAGGTGGTTTCCTTTGAAGACATCAGGTAAAAGACATGCAAGGCGGTCGCGCCCAGAAGATTTGAATGATCCAGAGAAGAAAAACATCTCTTCAAGTAACGGTAGTTGAGAGGTCCAATGGATAGGCTCGGAAAACAGATGTTTGAAATTTTTAAGAGAATTTTAATTTATATTAAGATTAAGGCTTATAAATTGTTCTATTTTTATTTTTGTTCTTATATATATATATATATATATATATATATATATATATATATATAT
>JAOUZG010037989.1:217471-240750 GCA_026289955.1 Argiope argentata | reverse complement strand
TATATATATATATATATATATATATATATATAAGATAGATAGATAGAGAGAGAGAGAATACAAAAATGATAATAGAAAGGGGGGGACGAAATATTTCATACTAAACATTCTAATATTGAGATTCTTAACTGAGAACCGTAAATTACACATGTAGGGCATTTTTTAGCATACTTATACTTTTTTAGCATATTTTCCTTTAAAAAGTTAAATAAGAATCCTAGCATTTTTCCATTAGATAGTTGTATTTGGTTCTCATATTTGGTTATATCTGGATGTCATTACCTCTAAACCATTTTACACGTTGCGTTATATATAATCAAAAATAATACTGAAATCGCTATTTCAAATTCTATAAATCCAAACAGTAAAAGTATAGAAGGTCAAAAACTAAAACTTTTATAATTTATAATACGATTTGATAATTGATAATTTATTAATACGCATAGGCAAAAAAGACTTTAAAAAAGTTTATCTTTATCTTTATCTTTATCTTTACTTATAATAAAGCACAATGTGTGTGTGTGTGTGTGTGTGTGTGTTGGCGATGTACAGGCCAGACCGTTCAGCCTACAGCTACCAAATTTGGTATATGTATACCTTGGGTGCCGGGAATGTGCACCTCGGAGCCATTTTTTTGAATTTTTAATTAAAATTTTAATTAATTAAAAAATAAGCCAAATTTTGACGTTTTTTTGCTATAATTTCTGAAAATATTACAGCAAAAAATTGTTTTTTGCATCATGTTAAAGCTAAAAAAATTAGCTTTTCAATGATACTAATGTTTTGATATATAAATTAAAACTCTATTTTTAATGAATTTTTAAACATTTAATTTAATCGTATTTTTTTTTTCAACAATTTATTTCGCATAAAATAAAAATAAAATTTTATCTTCTCGAGGATCTCAAAAAAAAAAAAAAAATCAGCTTTTAATAAAATGTTGCCATCACATTTTCAGAAATTCTGATTTAAAAAAAGTCAATTACTACCAAAAATAAAACAGAAAAATATAATTTTCATCACATGATTATATGAAATGAAACAAATAGGAGATGCGATATTTTTTAAACAATAAATGCAAGAGAAAATTATTCTTGATCGTTTGCAGTATCAAAATTATTAATTCAATTAAAGAATTAAAAATACAAAGTAAAAACATATTACAAAAATGCGGCAGTTAAAACTGAAACAAGAATTTTTATAAAAGCACCAAACGATAATCTTTTGAGAGCGAGATTAATTATTTAAAAACAAGAAATCTTAAACGAACTTTGAAAATGACGTAATTTCAAAGAAACAACGAACATAAAGCAATTGATAATCATTAGTAATAAAATATTTTTGCATTCTTTTTTTTTTAATTTTTAAAACAATAAGACATGTTTTGAATTGTTACTTTTACTTATGTGAAGAAGATGTTTTGTGCAAATCAAAGAATTCGCCTTCGTGATTGTAATTTATCTTCGCATTTTAATGAATCATGCGAAATAAAAACGCAACTGCTTTCAACGAAGCAAACGTAATATTAGAGCTATACTGGTAAAAGCAGGTCAGCTTTTTGAAAATGCATCTTTCAAACAAGCATACGTAATAATTAATAATGCGAAATTTGTAAAAGCATATAAAACTATTCGGAGACATCAAAACTTTCATCATATTCTCAAATGAGAAAAAATAAATAAACAATCATTCCAAATTAAACATATAAAAATGTCATTTTCGGCACGTATCTGTATAAAATGAAACAAATATGAAACATATTTTTGGAAAATAAATGGATGGAAACGTTTTCTATGATATTTTACTATACATATATTACTAATCCAATTAAACAGTTTTACTTAAGGCAAATATGGCTTAACATCTACAAGGCATCTTCTGTAATCGGAGTCCAACATCTAATTTCTTAATTTTTTGGGGAGAGACATAAATCTCTTAGAAATTGGTCTAAGTGAAATACATAATTAATAGATTGAGGGAAAAAATGCTGATGAATAAAATTTTTACATACATCATCTGTTCAGTGAATCATATTTAACAAAATATTCTTGAAACAATAAGTCCGTAAAATAAAAAAGTGGTACTCCAATAAACTAAATCAATCATCAAATCTGATCGATCTATGAAAATTTCAATATAACTGTTCGATAAAAACTAGCTATTTTAGATTTTATTTATCAAGATATCAAAGAAGCCAATCAGAGTTAATGATGATTGTTCTAAACTTGCAATATTCAGAACTGAATAAATCAGCCAGATTTGAAGAAGATAGAAATGCTTATTTATTTATTTAGAAGTTGAAATACTAAGAATATTTTACAAATATGAATCTATAAGACCAAAGGCATTTAAACCATAATTTTTTTATCTATGTTTATAAACCTTAAAAAAATATTATTGACAGCATTTATATACATCTAAAAATAAAATTAAAAACTGAAGGTTTCAATTAACCTGTGAAATTTTTGCTGAATAATTCCTTGAGATCTTATAAATTATTAAAAAAAATTATAATATTTCAATTTCTGTATTGAACATAAAAATTCAATGTCGGACTACTCTGCTTTCAGTTCTTAGTTTTATTTAAAGGCATGCTTGGATTGAGTAAATAGTTCTTTATATTAATTAAGTTTCATCATTTTAAATTTAATTTAGAAGTGAATTGTACGTGCACTGATAGAAAATCAGAGAGAGATGCGGGCTTCAAAGAGAGGACTGCTTAAGTCCTACATAATAGTATAAGTGAATTATATGACTATCGAAATTTGAAGCTTAAAAATATTTTGCTGAAAAACGTATTAGGAGACCAAGTTATATAAAAAATGATTTAACCCTTCAGTCGGCATTAATGTTGGCGGACCGACTGGTCGCCAAAGCCGGCTAGTAAATAATATATTGTTAAAATGCATCTCATTAAATTAAGTTTAGAAAAGTAATAGGTAGAGAATTTGGGTAAAAAAATTCTCACTGATTACTAACGTAAAAAAAAAAGTCGTTAAAAAAATTCTCCTAAAAAATTTGTAATTAAATTTCTTTGGAATTGAATAAATTAAAAAAAATTTATGAAGATATTTCAAAATAAATTTGTTCGTTTATAACCTATAAAAAGAGACAATGTAATGAAAATATAAAAACATGCGAATTAATCATCATGGGATATAAATTCATAAATCAATTTATTGCCAATAGATGGCAGCCGTACGCCATCATCGGCATGAGTCTTGGGAAAAATTTTTGAATGATTTTTAGCAAAAGCAGTTTCTAACGATTCTACAACTGGTTAGCTACCTTTTTAAAATAATGTTTAAAAACAGACCATAAATAGTTTTAAAAATATATATATTGAAAGCCCGTAGCTTTTAAGTTCTAAACAACAACATACTATTTCCAAGTTATAAAATGTTGCATGCATTAAGAATTTTAACCATCATTTCGTTCCATATATTTAAATGGTTAGAGAAAAAACAAAAATATGAAGAAAAAAATGTCCTTTTTTCTTAGAAGATACTTTTCACACATCGTTGTTTTTCTTTTTTCTTTTTCTTTTTTTTTATCGAAAGAGGTGACTAGATACGAAATCTAAACTAAATGAAATTTAGAATATATACATTTCGTTTATTATAAAATAAGCGTAAGATTAAAAAGAAATAAATAATTTTGTGGAATAAATTAATAAATTAGCTTTGAATTCAAATAAATTTGAGAAAATATTCTCGAAACATGAATAAAGATAGATGAATCTTATAGCAATAGTAAATATTGGAATATACACAGATTATAATCAATTAACCATTTTGTATGTCTTGAGAAGATTACTTCCCACCTATATAACATTACAAAAAACACTTATCTATCTATATTAATAAAAATGCAACTCGAAATGCGTTGCTAAGCGCAAAACTGGAGAACGGCTCGACCGATTCGGCTAATTTTTTAAAAATATTTTCGTTAAGGCACGAGGATGGTTCTTATGGAGAGAAAAAATTAAAAAACTGCGTGGAAAATAGTTAAAATGACACTTTTCTTACTTTCCCGCCAAAAATCTTCATTTCCTTCCCCCACACCAACTGAGTTAGATAGCAGGAAGTAATAAATTATGATTTGTTTAGAAAGAAATACACGAAGTCAGTTGGTTTTTATTCATAGATAACGGGATGTTTAAAAAAGAAAGAAAATAGTTGCTTTTATTATTAGTCGGTATGAATATTTAATCTATGCCTGCTCAAAATAAAGTCTGAGCAGGGAAGAAAAAAAGTAATAACAAAGGGAAAAAGGTTTTATAGAAAGAAAAGTAGTGAAAAAAAAGGATAGAAAAGAAAAGAAGGGTGTGTGTGTCACCATTATTTCGTCTGTGCGAGGCATTTTCCAAGCTGTTTTTAAGCTTTTGCATCTCTTGAAAACCAATTGTGTCTTTACATTTATGAAAATTTGAATCTCATTATTCTATAAAAACAGAATTTTAGACCTTTCCCTCCACCATTTAAGTAAAATATCAATTTCGGGACAATCATTGCTCGGATAGAAAGAGGAAGATTAGTCGTACAATGAACAGAACATCTGAAGAAAATTATACTAAATAATACTATAAATGAATTATTTGATTATCAAAATTTGTTTGGTTTAAATATATTTTGGTGAAAAGCCTGTTATGAGACACAGCTACATAAAATATTATATGAAAATTTTAGCGAGCATTAATACTGGCGAACCGACTGGTCGCCAAAGGCGGCTAGTAAGAATTAAAAATGGGCAAAAAAAAAGGACCCACAATATATATGTACAGAATGTGATGTACCCTTGTGCTTTGCAACCTGCTTCTCAATTTATCATGGCATGGTGAATAATCACCATTTAATTTAATTCTATCTTGTCAGAACATGATGTTGTTTTTGGGGTGAGGTTATTGGCGTTAATAAGAATCGTTAGTCAAAAAATAAAAACTTTATTATCTGCACGAGAATCTAAAAAAAATCAGCTTTTAATTACGCATTCCCATTGCAATTACAAAAACTCTGATAAAAAAATAAGTTAATGACTACAGCGAATAAAACCTAGAAAAATGTCACTTTGAGCACGTGATTATACGAAATGAAATATACATTAAATGGGATATTTTTTCAAACAATCAATGCGAGACAAAGTTTTTTTGGATCGTTTGCGATACTAGAGTGACTCATTCGATGAAGCGATTAAAATGAATTAAAATATAATTTAACTCGCACGAGCACGTGGTGCTTGACCGTTCAAGAAATTGTGTTCTGACACGATACATTGAAAGATGCATAGTAGATTTCATTTTAAACTTTATTGTATGTTATTTTTGTAAAGTAATAACAAAAGAATTGATTGTCCTAAAATATTCAAATTTACTCTTTTGCCATACTCAAAACTTTAAGAAATCGAGATTATTTTAGAATTTTATAATTAAATTACGTTGATAAATTTTGTTAAAATTATCTTTTCTTTATACATTTTACTGCCATAGCATGTCCAGTACTGACCTTTGTTTCATAAAGTTATAAGCAATCAACAAATTTTATAAATTCCGTAAAAAATATCTAAAAAACTGTTTACACTTACTTTTCAACATGTTTTGACGAAGTATCTGTTTTCAACTTTTCACTTTAAAGAGGATTTATACATTATTTTATTTTCTGCGTCTATTGTTCTTGTGAGTTTAAATAAATTTTGTCTGTTTACGATTCGCTGTTTTTTTATTTTGTATATTTTCTTTTCTGTTTATGCATTTCTGTTTTTGTTTGTCCTGAGACAATGAAATCTGGATTTTTCTTGTATTGTACATTCTGAAGTAAGTATATCAATGCATTCTGTTACATTTTGATTGTTAAAAAAGATAGATATTTCTCGATTCAAATTTCTTCTTTTCTTCCACGGTTTTTTGTTGTTGTTTTTGTTTTTAAAAAACGATTAGGTTTACATTTGTAGAAAATCCTGCCCACACATTCGAATCAGCGAGCAACTCTTAATAGCTTGAACTTTCTTCCAGTAACGGCTCCTCAACTCAGAAATTAGTAATCATCAAAAAATATTTATCTAAAGATTGTAATTTTTAACCTGAGGATATGGGCACTCCGAAACTTTTTCGCACACTCTAATAAATGTATGTTATTAGCCGCATCCTTTTGGCAATAAATAGTTAAATAAAATAGTTAAGAGAAAAATCTGCTAAAGTGCGATCTTCAATGATTAATCGTCGGAATGCGATTAATACATAAGCACCAAAACATCGAATATGTGTTTTGAATGTCTTTTTCTCATCTAATTGAAACCAAAATTTGGTATTATCCTTAACTTTAACTATGAGATTAAATAATAGATTTCATTTATTGATCATTGCATTTTATACAGCAAAGTTGCCTTTATATACACGAAACAGAGCTGTCTGATAGGCGTTCAACAATTTTGATGAACTTCGTTCCAAATTAGATTCTGGTATATACTATAGATTTTAATTAAATGTTCTGAATTTGATATATCTGCTTCTTTTCATTTACTTGTTTCGTTTTGCTTTGTAATCAAAAAGCGGAGAGACAGACCTCTAAATGGATTTCTTTATCTCTTTCGCTCCTCTTATTCTTTTTTCTTCTGATTGGAATCTCTGAAAATCGGATATTAAGACCATATACAAAATCTCATCTCTATAGCTCACTGCTCTTTTTTTTTCAATTATCTTGTTTACAAACAGACAGACATTTTTTTAAATCCTGTGAGAACATGATATTTTGTTTAGGAGGTTTTGGTGTTTTCGAAATTTGAAAGCAAAAAAATATTCATTTTTTCATTGGTAGATAGCGAGTCACCTGACCCATGACATTTGAAGTTTGTTTTGCCAGTATTGTTTGAAATATTTAATTAAATTCATTATCAATTGCTTTTTGTCTGTCGTTTCTATGAAATGACGTCATCTTCCAGTTAGTTTGCGATTTCTTACTTTTAAATAATTAATCTCGCACTCAGAAGATTATTTTTTTAAATTCTTTTTCAGTTTTAATTATCGCAATTTTGTAAAAAGCAGCTTATATTTACTCTTTAATGGTATCATAAGCGCATTCTTACTAATTGTATTTCTCAAAATACTGCAAATAGTAGAAAATAATTTTAATATCCATCTGCATTACGTTCGTTGGATTTTACCACATATACTATAGCTTCCAGTAATGGTGAGCTTTTCGTCGAAATTACTTGGTTGTTGTTTTTTTAATCTTAAAATCGGTCGATCTCCAAAATTTTGTTTGCTAGGTAGAAAAATTGAAAATAAAAGTTTAAAAAATTATGAATAAAAATAGAGAGAGAGAGAGAGAAGTCTCGTGTTTGTTTCAGACTGGTTTAAACTGGTTTATGACTTAAATTAAGATTAAATTAAAGATTAAATCAAGACAAATAATGACTTAAAAATAATAATGTTCTCACATGATAACTTGAAATTTGCGACCGTCGATTTCATTTTTTTCTGTCATTTAGGGAGGTTCGAAATGTAAACCAAATCTTAAGTTCGAATTTTTAACATACTTCATATACTAATTAAACAGAAGGGGAAAAAAAGATACCACTCACGTAATTACTCTAAAATTTTAAATTTTAAATCCATGTATGAAGTTTTTACATATTAAATAAACAGTATATGATATTATTCCTTGTAGTTCTATCATTAGAAAGTTATGCGAATGGGGAAGTGATCATAGTGATCATTATGGGGAAGTGATTTTTTTTCTCACCGGCCAATGTTTATTTAAATTTTTTTACTAGTAATAATTGATAATAATTTATTTCTCGAAACAAAATTTTGTTTGAATAAAGTTTTTAAAAATAACCCAACATAGTGTAATGACTTGTTGAATAACGAAGAATATATCCCTAATCCTTATTATTTTTCAACCCACTTAATGGATTTTAAAGAAGAAGCCACCTTAACGGCAACTAAGAAAAAAATGGATTTCACAAAGTAATTTTTTTAAAAAAGATGTATTGCAAAAACACTGAATCTCGCATATCTACTTTATATTTATTCATTAATTTTTTTTCTTGTGAAGAAAACAGAAGAAAACATTTTTGGAAACAAAATAAATTACATTTTTCTTTTAAGAATAACAAAATTAATCTCGTTTGAAGCTAAATATAACAAATTTCTTTTTCCGATTTTGTCACAATTTTTACTAAATTCCGATTAATTGACTTACACTTCACAAGTGAGTTAATGTCCTTATTTTTCAAAGCAAAATATAAGAAAATATGGAAAGATTTCAAGGAAATATGTTAATTCTGTGTTCAACATCCCTTTTTACTTTTTCATATATGAAGTTTTAAAAAGAAAATACAGTAATTGAAAGTATAATGAAGGCCTAAAAGAAAGTACAGTAAAAAAAACAATAACAATCGAACTAAGACTTTGGTGAATTATAAATAAACATGTGATGCATGTTGGAAAACAAAATTTCTATATTTAAAGTGTTTTAGTAGATGCAAAATCAGGTTGAATTTGTTAATAAACAATTAATAATTGCTCGCATTTTCGAATTGTTTATTATCTCTTTGCTTATCTCCTTGGTGAAAATCTGGGGTAATGCTAAATGTTTTAGGTGCTTACCTATTCTACCGTCTAACTTTATCGCCAAATCGGAAGTCGTCGTCAATGAGTTGCTAAACCCTCAATTATGGCAATCCGGCAATAGTGTAATCCGTTGATCTTTATCGCCAAATTTAAATCCGTCGCCAAAAAGTTACTAAACCGTTGGCGATCGTTGGTGAGGACGGTATAATACGTAAGTACCCTTTTTTAAGATGGGCTATGCAAAAAAAAAAAAAAAAAAAAAAAAAGATAGTTTAAGTAAAGCAATTTTTCAAATTGTTGAAAATGAGAAATTTGAGATAAGGAAAGCATTGAATGAATATTCTATAGATCCCGTCAAAATGAACGAAAAAGAAATGTAAAGGGGTTTTGTATGAAGAGTAAGGGCTGACAGGGCTATGTCTGGCTTGGCAGGTTCCAGGGACAAAAAGAAGCAAAATCTAGTAAAAAATACGCATTTTACCACAGTAAAAAAAAATCTTTTGAAAAATCTGTTGAACCTACAAGAAATGTCAAAGGATTATACTGCCTATCAAACGGAGTAAATCTCTTTGGCGACGGAAATTGGCAAAACTCGTCGTGAAGTAAACAGCTTGGAAATCCTTTACATCCCTCGAAGAAATATGATTCTTCAAAACCTCAGAATCATACACTTTTTCTTTCCAACATTCACACACATACACAAGCACAAACATATTCATTTAATTATAATTTGAGGGGAAATTTCGGGCACTGATTCTCCCGGAATCGATGTTTTATTCAAATGATGGAGGGAAGGGTCTAAAACTATTCGCTTTTATAGAATAGTGAGATTCAAATTTTCCTAAATCAGTCAGTTTTAATGATTGGTTTAGTTCACTGAAGTACAACTTTTTCTATTTAAAATATTAGTGCCTCAAGAATATTTTATTAATAAAATATGACTCACAGAGCAGAGAATCATAAAATTTAAATTCGTAATTCGTCTGAGAATTTATTGATCCAAATTAAATGAAATGTAGTTGTTTATTTCATTTAGACCATTTTTATTGTGTTTTAAACAGTATTTATGCCTATTACTGAAGGTTTATAAATTGGCCGTTGGGTCCGGATTTGAATGGATATTCTGTGTGAATTAATTTTCTTTCATGAAATCGATTTATCGAATTAATAGTATAGATACTGTGAACGATGATAGAAAAATTTATTATGCGTTTATTTTTTTAGAAAGTATAATATTTATTTCATTTCATAGAATCACATGCTGGACATTAAATGTCTCTGAATTTAATTTGCAGTAATAATTAACTTATTTTTTTCATCATAGTTTTTGTCAACTTGATGGCAACACGCTGATAAAAAGATAATTTTTTACCATGCTCGTGCGGGATATATAGTTATTTTTTGAACGAAATAAATTGTTGAAAAAAATGGTTAAAATATTTATTTAAAAATTCATTATAAATAAAAAAAAATTGTAGGAAAAAATATTATTAAAAAGAGAGTTTTTTGAACTTTAATTTGATATAAAAATGTTTTTGTGTGTGTTGATATTTTCGGAAGTTACCGCAAAAAAACCCGTCTAAATTTTGATTAATTTTTGACTAATTAAAATTCTGATTAAAATTTTTTTGAATCTAAACCATTCTCGCATCCACGTGAACACACACACAAAATTTCATAAAAATTGGTCCTGCCGTTTAGGAGGAGTTTAGTCACATACACACGTACCGAAGAATTATATATATATATATAGACTAGCAGTATCCGCACGGCGTTGCTCGTGGCATAGCATACTAGAATAAAAATTAGATTTAAACTTAAGTCTAAACGAGTGTCTTAAGTCATCAAATTAGTCAAATATTGCTATAAATATTGAAGACAAGCATACTTCCTCTGAATTGATTTCTTTAAAATTTTGATAGAAACTAATAAATCTGAAGTGAATTTCATACACCAAATTTCATCTATCTAGCTGAAAATTTTTTTGAGTTATCGAGCTCGCAAATCTCAAATTCGAATTTATTTTTTTAACAATTGAATTTACTTTTTTATACTTTGTACGCAGACAAATAAAAATAAAAATTTGGCAATTATTATTTTTTAATGAATCTGTTTTTTGTGACATTATAATTGTAGTAATAAAGGTTGTTTATTACAATTTGAATAATGAGTCAATTTATGTCAGTTTTCTTGAAAGATGTATAAACTGGACGTTATTGTATATTACTTTAGATGCTAAATGAAGCAAAAAATAAAAAGACTCTTGACAAAATAGATGAGAAGCATTGCTCCCAAAGACTGGATGCAAACCAAACACCTACCCAAAGACATCAAAGATTTGTAATACTGAAAAGCTTTAACAGATTTTTCACTTCATCTTAGAATAGGTGGGCTGCACAATGAAACAATGACCGCAGATAATTCCTTGACACCTATAAACAACTCATCTTTACAACTGCAGCAGCTATAAATTTTAATTGAATTTACAGGCATACTTTACACAAACTGGGGTTTCATTTCCTTTATTTCTTCGCAATCGAATTTAACAAAAGAAAGTATTGTAATTGTCAGAATATTTGAACTCGAGAATTTGATTAGTCTCCATGTATCAAATGTATATGATTTTAGATTTTATGTCTGTTAACCAACACGATAATTCCAAAAGGCTTCCTTCTAGGTGAATGAAATTTAGCACATGGGTTTGACACAAAATAAGTCGATTTCTACAAAATTCATTTATAAAATCTTCGTACAAATGCACACGATAATTATCAAACGTTAAGAGCTAGATGAATAAAATATGGTATCCAATTTGAGATCTAAAATACGATTAATTATCAAATTGGAATCAAATCCATCAAAATGTTGATCGACTATCGGTCAGAGCATTTGTATGCATATAAAGGTGATTGATCAAATGAAATTCACATAAATGAAATTTGGTCTGTGACATTCATACTGAAGCACCTCTTCTTCGCCTTTAGCAGAGAGTGGCCCCTTGTGGTGTTTTGCAGGAGAATTTTGTCATTTGAACTCCAAACCTACACCCTGAGTTCGACATTTTCCCATGCTCAACCCTTGCGCTGACGCCGACTGTTTTCGGCTGGAAAACGTGGAAACCTATTATTTCACCTAATTTTCTATGTGTATTTGTAGTAATAAGTGTTTGAGAATTTCTTTGTGTAGATGTGTTTGTGAAGATTAAAAATAATATATTTGAAACTATGAAGTTCCTTAGAAAACCACAACACACCACTATAATACTATATTTATAGTAATATGCAAAATTTTAGTTTTAGTCAATCGAAAAAAAGCTGTACTCGATATCCTTGTTTACTTTCTTTACTATATAGCAAAGCACGAAACTATCATGTGATGGACTATGAAAATAAAAATATCAGCACTCGTGGCATTCTTTTCCTAGTTCAAGGCCAAGTAAAGAGAGGCAATGATAACACTTTTATTAGAGAGTATGCAAGAAAGTTTCGAGGAGACCATTCGCGCTGGGTAAATATGTAATAAATGCGATTTTTTTTTAAAAAAAAAATGATATCCAGAATGTTTGGTAGCATTATTGCAATGTTTTCAGTGATTACTCTCATAATTTTATTTTGAAGTTTAAAACTAAATTTCCTTCTGATAAACTTTGTTAGTTTTTGATTTAAATACCACCAGTTCACCTTACCTCGATCTGATTATTAAAAACTGGTCTTTTACCCAGGTAGCACAGTCTGTTGAACAATATTGTATAATATTGTGAGATATTATATGATATTAAACAATATTCCACAATATAAAACAATATTGCGAACATTGATCAATGTCAAAAATATTGTACAATATATGTGTGCTACTAGGATACTTTAAATAAGAAATTATGGAATTTTAAAATAAATTATTTTCTGAAATTCATACACCGCCAAGCATATGGAAAAAAATTTAATTAATTAAATTTAATAGATTACCTTATAACTAAGTTCAAAAAATATGAAAACATCAAAATGTTAAAACGATCTTTACGTGTTTTCGGAATTTTAACCCTTTAAGAAATGAGGTGAAACTTGTTTACACATTCTCATCAATATAAACAATACACTAGTCGCTAAACAGACGCTTATAAGAATCGAGACATCTAGTTATTTTATTCGTTACAACAATAGATGATAATACATTTTAAGCTTATCTTTGCGAATGATTGAGGATAAAATTTCTTAAAAACTCATCAAAACAATGAAAAATTCGCAAACTCATCCCACAGAAATATCTGGAACAGTATTGTTTACTCAGAAAATACCCCATTCATCTAAGTGATGCCATTTTTTACTGAAAAAAAAAAAGAAAGAAAAGATCCGAATGATGAAATTTAGAACGATACAAAACCAAACAAAATTCCCCAGCAGCTGTTTGGGCGATAAACAAACATCATTCATGTATCACCTTTCGCGATATTTTCCTGGTCTTTTCAAAGAGCGACCGTTGCAACATATTTTGCTTTTCTTTCTTTTCTCCTGACATCAGTCACGCATCTCTGAACAAAACGTTCCTGGGAAGTTATTTTGGAGAGCCTCGATTTACGCATATCAGAGGAATCATTCACAAAAATGTGGGACAAGGTTGCCTCCGAGAGCGATCGGAAAATCAATGAATAAGAGAGCTTTAGAACAAAGTCAGCTGACCCCGTATCCACATGTGAACCTGGTATTGTTTGCCAGATCCATCGCGTCATATTTGGTTAGTCTTAGATGTTTTGTTGCAGATTTATTTTGTCGCAACGTTTCCTTAAAACTTTCGTTTATGCAACCTAACTTACTCATTTTGTCGTAAAATGAGACAAAAATGACTGCTTTCAGGTGCATTTTACTGTGAAATAAAATGAATAAATGACGCATTCGTTTTTACTAATAACAAAAGTGTGCGCATGCGTGCGTGTGTATGTGTATGCTTGTATATGAGTGCGTCTCTCTCTCTCTCTCTGTGTGTGTGTGTGCGTGCGTGCGTGTGTGTTAATATATGTCAAATGGTTTGGCTAGTAAAGAGTCAACACACACTCCCACATATTCATCTTGTTGTTGTTTCTAATGGCACTTGCCATGGCCAAGCTCACAGAACCAGTAGGTGATTTTAAAAGCCGAGGGTGCGTCTCTTGTTTTTAAGTAGGGCCAAGAGTACGTCTTAGCTACTGACGCATCCTTTCAATTGCACAATCCCTTTTTTATATGAGGGGGGAGGCATTTATACATTTCACCGATAGAACAAATGAAGAACAACCATGCCCGAACCCAGGGCGCCTAGATCACGGAGGGGTGGGTGGGAGACCCGCTACCCCTGTGACAGGATGCCGACCATATTCATCTTAATTATTGCAAGTAAATATAGTTGGTCTGTGGTTGAAAGCTATTCAGAGAAGACGAGTCTGAAAGATTGCCACGTCTCTCTCGTGTGGGCTTTCATCAGACTGTTGGCAAATTTCTCGCATATCCGCCATGGATTGGTTGGGTTTCTTCATTTAAGATGCCTTCCAAACTTGACATTCTTTTTATTACAGATTTCCTCCGCAATATTTTAAAAATGATATACTTCAACCACAGGTGGGTTTTTTTTAACCTGAAAAATAAGTAGAGGAAAACACTAGAAAATAAAGATTGAAATGAAATCTGCTATGCGTATTTCAATGTATCACGTCAGAACATCATTTCTTGAACGGCCAAGCACCACGTGCTCGTGCGAGTCAAATTATATTTTTATTCATTTTAATGGTTTCATCGAATGAGTCACTTTAAGTATTGCAAACGATCATAAAAATAACTTTGTCTCGCATTGATTGTTTTTTAAAGAATATCCCATTTCCTATTTATTTCATTTCGCATGATCATGTGATCAAAATGACATTTTTCTAGGTTTTATTTGCAGTATTCATTAATGTTTTTTTAACGGCGCTTTTGTAAATGCAACGTATTATTAAAAGCTGATTTTTTGAGATACTCGTACTTAAAAATAAAAATAAAATAAAATTTTTATTTTTCGCCTTCGGATTAAAATGTTTATATTTCGCCTACGGATTTTTGTTGACACTAGAAAACCTCATTCCCAAAGCAATATCATGTTCTGATATAAAAATCCTCAACAAAAAATATCTTATTTCATGATTTCTAACCATACAAACAAAAAACTATATATTTAAGGAAGAAAATAAGATTGTTTTTCCGTGTATCTTTCAAATTTACGATCTGAAATCTAAGCAAGAAGCTTTGACATTTGTTATGTCTACCGTTGAAAACAGAGAGAGAGAAAAAGAATAAAATGTGAGTTCATGCATCCGGTACGGCCATTAAAAATCGTCTGACTCTTGTAGGCGTTTCCCGTTTCTCCATAACCCAAACAAGTGCAACACATACCCGTTTTGTGTAGGTCACCTGTTTGCTCTCTCCCATCTCACTGCAAAGGGTGAAAATTTTCGCCAATAAAATTACTAAATCTGGTCAGTTATGGTGCAAGCAGTTATTTGGGCGACTGAAACTTAACACTTAGGTGATTAATTCTTTGAAGAATTAGACAAGTTTTGATCGATAGGAATGCGTGCAGATTCTCACAGGTTTGAGGAGTCGCATGTTTTGGAAAACAAATGGTGACTAATTGAAAGAAGTGATTTCACGTGACGTCAAAAGATGAACATAACAAGTTGTCTAAGCATGTAATTAACACTGCTCTTAGACGTTGTTCGCATCCACCATCTCGGGATGTTATTAGGATTTGTGATCACATTCTGCTTAAGGATTTAAAATTAAACCAGCCTTGAATGGTCTCCTTAAAACTTTCTCATATATTTATTATCATGTCAGAAGATGACATTGTTTTAGGAATGAGGTTTTCTGTCGTCAACACAAACCCGCTGGCGAAGAATAAAAAAATCCGTGGGCGAAAAATTCAAATTTTGTTATCTGCACAAGCATTTGAAAAAATCAGATTTTAATAACCCTTTGCTATTGCATTTACAAAAGTTCCGATTTAAGAATAATAAGTGAATGACCACAGCAAATAAAACCTAGAAAGATGCAATTTTGAGCAGGTGATTGTATGAAATGAAATGAATAGGAAATGTGATATTTTTTTTGAAACAATCAATGCGAGACAAAGTTTTTTTTGGATCGTTTTGCAATGCTAAAGTGACTCATTCAATGAAACCATTCAAATGAATAAAAATGTAATTTAACTCGCACGAGCACGTGGTGCTTGGCCGTTCAAGAAATGATGTTCTGACATGATACATTGAAATATGCATAGCAGATTTCATTTTAATCTTTTTAGGATTTGTGGTCATATTCTACTTAAAGTTTTAAAATTTAACCAACCTTGAATGGTCTCCTCATAACTTTTACGCATATTTACTTAGATATTATTCCAGTAATGCATGGTATGGCACTTGCTTACAATAATTATGAAATATTAAGCTTTGGCGCGAATTTAACATTTTTACTGGGACTATAACGTGATCATTGGCGAGTATCTTAGCGCTCAATTCCTGGTAAACGGTTAATAGTATCAAAAACCATTCTTTTAAAAGCGTTTTTACTCACAGATTGAAACAAAAGTTTGACACTGATCTACACTTGTGGTCACAAAATCATATATTAAATTTGATGTGTTCAAGACGTTGCATTATTTTAGGTATCTTCTTAAAATACAGACGAACAGTTAACCCTCTGTTTGATCGCTCAACATTTGGTATAAATCTATACTAGTGATTTTGTACCTGTGAGCCGAATCTTATCTATTTAGCTCTCTCCGTTTTGCAGTTATCGTACCAACTTGCATATCGAATAGCAAGATAAATGGACAGATTCATCTGGACATATTTTGCTCAAAATTTGATGGAAATTTAGAAATTTGTTTTTAATTCTTTATGTAACAAATTTCATGCATCTAGATCAAAGCGCATCTTGAGCTATCTTTGTCACAGACAGACGGACAAATTTCGAACTTAAGACGGTCACAAAAGTGAAGATTTGCCAAAATCTCGAATTTTATTTATTTATTATTTTTTTGACGATTACTATACTTTCTCTACGCTCAATACAACAAAAATAACCCCCACTATTGTTCAGATTTTGCCTATTATATTGTACAAAATCCTTTTCCAAATTTCCACTTACCACTTCCTGAACAAGGGATGGGAAAACAGGTGTTCGATCCAAAATCATATGTCACCCTTGACTTTTTTCCTGTCAAAACTATTATTTAATTACCAGACGCGATACATATTCGCGGATTTCAGCGTTTTTGGTATCTTGTTTCATCATTACTGAGATCGATTTATTTTCTTTTATGTAATGATGCTACAATTTTTTAATATCTGAGACATTTCTTGTATAAACTTATTCATTTACAACCATATTTATTTTGCCTCATGGTGTTTAAGTTGAAGTAGTATGAAGTATTGGTTATGCTGTGTGTGTGTGTGTGTGTGTGTGTGTGTGTGTGTGTGTAAGTGTGTGTGTGTTTGTGTGTGTGTGTGTGTGTGTGCGCTCATTATATAAATATATGTGCATTCTATAAATGCCCTGAATCGAACAAGAAAATAGAACATTTATACAACAGTTATCTTTAAGACTTATTTCATCTGTTGTTTATAAAGTTCCTATATCATAAAAAACAAAACAGACAGTAAATAAATTTAAAAAATTTAATTATCTGTATTTATTTATTTATTCAATTCTGTGAAAGTTCTCTCAAATTTATGTCTTTGTTGATTTTGTTATCAAAAATTTGAAACTATAAACAGCTTTGTATACATCCTATGTAAGTAATTACGTGTTAGTTTTACCCCTTTCTAATATTATTTAACACAAATATCAAGTAATACAATAACAACAACTAACTCTAAACTAACTATACTTTAACACAAATAACAACTAACGTCATATATTTCTCTGCTTTGCATCTTTTGCCCTCTTTTCGATTATTTGTCCTAAATATTACTTACAAACAAATCGTGTGCTTGAAAAAATGATTGTAAAATTTTCTGTGCAAGAATTACAAACAATTTCCATAGCAACGGTTATGACGAAAATATAAACATGCGCTTTTTTTGTACATAATTGTTGATAGAAAACTTCTAGACAAACAACAATCTTCTGTCCCTCTAAAAAAGTTATTGAACTTTAGGCAAACGATTTTATTCGAATACTAAAAAAAAATGCGTCATTTTCGAATTGATCTTTTAAATTTATAAACACTTGGATTATTTAGTGTTTTATTAATGATTATTTGAAAATTTAGATTCAAAATATTGAGAATTCTACTACACAGACGTAATAAACTTTCCTGTTTATATATCCAGATTATATAATATATATATAAATATATAATTTATTTGTTTGCATGTTAATTATAGAAATCCGTTAGTTTTTGTCTCATCATGATGAAATTGAGAACATGATATCTTCAAAATAAAAGAAAGATCCTTATTAGCTTTTAAATTTAAAAGAATAAAATAGTTGGCAAGTTTTTCCTGATTTTCAGATACATCTCCAAAAGTATTATCCCACAAAAATGGTTTTCACAAAAATAAAAAAATGAATTAAAAAAATGACAATCTTTAAAAAAAAATTTCTCTTAATAATAGTTTAAGTTTCCACTTACTTAACTTTTCAGTCTAACTTTAATAATTTTTAATAGAATTTATGGCACAATCTGTAACAATGTTTTCATACCGTTATTCAAATGATATTTAAAGTCATTTCTTTGCTCCATCAAACCATTCATTTCAAAAGTTTCTTCTTTTCCTAGGCTACGCATCTACTAAAATATTTTTACGAGCGAGTGGGTGCCGCGGAAGAACGCCGAAGCTGGCGACGTTTAACGATAAGCTTCGCGCCAGCCTGGTTGGTTTGGCGAAAGGAATAGTCTGGTAGCCGCTGGACCATATATGAAGCGCCGCGTTGCTTCGCGTGCTTTTGGGCGCTCGCTCGCTCGGCTATATAAGGAACGGGTAGCCGTAGCTCCAACAGTTAGGTAGAGAGAGGTTCCTCTCGGAAGAGAAGCGTCTCGCTGGACTAGCGGATTACTTTTGTCGCTTGTTATTAGTGAGCTGTGCTTACGTTTGCTGTTAACGTTTTATTACTGAGCTCGCTGTGACTTACTGTTTACTGTGGTAAACGATAGCTGTTTTGCAGTCTGTTTTTGTTGTGCATAAGGCTTGCATTTACACTGTTAGTGACTGTTGACTGCTGGATTGTGTTTATCTGAAGTTTTACTTTCTAAAGTCATCCTGTAAATAGCTGTAAATAAATTTGTTTGTGCTGTTCTCAAGTCCATTCAATCCAAACCCGCTACTCTAAAAATGTTACAATATGTTTACATATACACATGCATACATATATTACAAATAATATTCTTCTACATAATCTAGAAATTAACTGTTATTGGAAACTTTTCCAAAATTTTCATGCGTATTTGTGAGAACTGGCGGTCTGATCACAAAGTAAAATGTTATCAAACCGTATCATTATAGTGCTGTTGAAAACAATTTTCGCCAAAAAAAAATGTTTGCAGCCAAATTTTAGCAAAATGGCCAAATGCGGCGTGAATGGCAGCAATAGCGTTTCCAAGCGTAAGGTTTGAATGAACGTTGCGGTAAATTAACGAAAATATAGAAAAAAAATAAATGCAAGGAAAAAATGGAATGCCCACAAAAATAATTAATCAAAAAGTATTGAAATTATACGAAAGGAAAAAAATCATGGGAAATGAATAGGGAAGATTGAATTACAGTAACATAAAAAAATGATAGCAGTGTGAATCCAAACAAAGGGCTACCGAAAAATTTGCAACCTTGAAAAGCATCAAATGGTTGTATATCAAAGCTTAACTCACACAACTAATCTAAAAGCAATTTATTTACACTGTGTACTTGAAATAAAACAAAACAGCAAACAAATTATTCAAAATATTTTTCCTGATTAGTCTGGCCAAAAAAATATCTGGTGTAGATTACATCGCGTATGCGTGAATTTTTTACGCCAGTTGGGGTTGTATAATACAGATTAAAAAATTTTTTATTTCTTTATTATGTTTTATTTTAATTGAAAAGTACCTCAGAATAAATAAGCAATATTGATTAATTAACGAAGTTTAATTTTAGATGCATCAGACACTAAGAAAATAAACAGAATCACTTGAAATAACCGGTCAAAAACATGTTAAGCCTAACCTCATTAGCGTGGGGGGGAGGAATGAAGTCCTGCTCATTTGACGGTGGTAAAATAAAGTTTTTTGGCAAGAAAATTAGTTCTTAGTTAATAAAAAATTAACCGTAATAAATAATAGCCTATGTCCTATTTTAGACTATAATCTATCTCTGTGCTTAATTTCATCCAATTTCATTCAGCTGTTCTGGCGTGATTGAACCCCATCATCCATCCATCCAAATTTTTACATTTATAATAGTAGTTTAGATTACCAAAAATTGTACCTCACTACTTTAAACAGATTCGGAGTATCCAAAAACTAAGCTCCGTTTTCAATTTTTGTTACGGAACCACTGCGCTCGTGAGTTCACGCATGCGCGTCCGCTTGGCTGACTCATTGGTAAACAATATAAATCATTGTTAGATCGGTGAGCACCGCGTTTTTTTTAAGGTTGAACAATTAAAATGTTTCAAACAATTGAACATCTATTTTCTAAAATTAGAACAGTAAACCCAATTGAAATTCACAAGCAAATTTGTTAAGTTTATTGACAAAACACGACTAGTGATTCGTTGTTAACGAAATGGGCAAGAAGTTCCATAGAAAAAAAATGGAAATTTTCGTGATGCAGAACGAAGTGGGCGGCTGTCTCTGATTGATAATGATTTTCTTATAGAAGCTGAAGAGATTAAGGACAAGTGTCAATATATATATTTTTTTTCAAATTTCACGCCCGTTTTTTTTTAATCGTTAAAGGCAGCATCTTTCTACAATGATGGTGCACAAAAACTCACTTACCCCAATAATAAATGCTTCAGTAATAGTTCTATATTTAAAAATAATCTATAAAATTATTTTACCAACCAAGTTGAAAAATAATTGTAATTAATTGTATAGTAAAAATAATTTTCCTTTTAATCATTTCCTTTTCGTAAATGCTCAGCTCAGTGGTATTTCAGGCATCGTTCTCGTTATCTGCCCGAGACTCAAAATTACGAGGTCCGTTCCAAAATAGCTCTAAGTTTGCTTTAAAAAGAGGACTTTAATATAATTGAATTGCAAACTAAATTATTAAAGTAATTACTTTTTCTTACATATTGAACTATTAAGTATTAGTTAATTGACTATGTTTTATTTCATTTGTTAAGTTCGGTTAAAGAATAATTTTTAATGTTGTATTAGCTTCAAATTTATAATTTATTTTTTAATTTATAATTTTAATATAAAAAATTATAGTATATATATGCGCGTGTGTGTGTAAATGTACAATTTTTTAGCAGTTTCGTGGTCAAAGAGAGAAGACATTTTGAAATTTTTAAACTATGATTTTTTTATGCTTGTACATAAATTATCCCGAGAGGCATAATTTATGTACAAGCAAGACGCGATGAGGTGCATCAATCTGCATCACAACAAAAGAGCGAAAACGGTCCGAAATATTTTCCCCGGTCATTATATGCCATGAGATTCCGATAGGGATTTCTTTACACGTGTCCATTTAGGCATCTTGGTTCCGAGTGTGTGGCATCTGGAGCTCATTAAATCTGTTCGAGGTCACAAAGTCCTCCATGTCGTGAGTAATACCACTTAGGGGTACTGGGTCAGAGGTGATCGTTCTCTGTTCCAGGTCTAAATTACGATCTGTAGATGAATGAATGAACTGCAAGAATGAAGTCCGCCTCCTAAAAATCGTTATGACGAGTGTGTAGCTAAGTCATACTCTTTGCCCTAGATGGCCCTACTTGTGAAAAACAGGAGACGTATATCTCCGGCTTAAAATCTGCTGATGTATCAGAGGGACTTGTCCATGGCAAGTGCCATAAGTAACAACAACAACAGATATCTTGATTCTTTTCCGTTAGCTGGGAGCCAGCGAAAAATCGCCAAAATATTTGGCAGAATTCTGCATTATTTGGCGATTTTTTGCTGGAGCGCTGCTAACAGAAAAGTACCAATATATCTTTACAAGAATTTTTTAGATTGTCAGATTTAATGATTTAAGCATTTTGACACAGCTACTGTGGCATTAATTAAATAAAAAAAAGTAAAATTATATCAGAAAATAAGAGGACATTTCAGAATGAAGTTTATAGGGGTTAAATAAAGATAAAAATTAGGAAATTATTTAGGATTTTATAAAGATTTAGATATACCGTTACATACGTAGCATGTGTGTGGGGGGCATTTAAACGTGCAACTAAACTTAACTATTATAAAAAAAGGACTTTATAATGGTCATTGTAATGGGCTCACAAAATGCGTAACTACGCAACCAATAATTTTGTAGAAAACTGGAAATTCTACATTTTAATGTATTTCACAGTAGGTCAAATAGTGATTTAAAGAATTCATTAAATACAAGAAACAGATCATTACTTTTAAAAATAATTCTTTGCTTTGTCGTCTGTCGATTAAACTAGAGTGCAGTAAATGATCGCGCTTCCTCGTTCAAAACACAAAAATTAATCATACATTATCAGTTTCAGGTCAGTACTTCTGTTGTAAACAAGATGCTGTCAGTAACGGTAATTCCAGAGTTACGACAAGCAGGTGAATGACCACTTAAACGACGTTTTGCAAAGAAATGGGAGAAAAAAAAAAAGAAGGGGAAAAAAAACGTTTTTGGATGGATTTTAATCATTGTGCAAAAGCTTGAAGAAAAACTACGCAATTGGCAGCGGGAAAAGGGGTAAAGGGAAAGAAGAAATGGGGAGAAAAAAAATTCTTTGTTTACATCCAACAAGGAAACGCAGACGATTTATTTAGAACGGCACGAAAAAAAAATACAGAATAAAAATACTGCCAGCTAAAGTTTATCGGTTTTTATTTTTTGAGAAGTTGTTATACAGTTCCTGGCAGCGATGCAAGCTTGAAAAGCAACAGTGTTAATTTAATTAGAATGTTTTTACGGACCCTGGCGTTTTTCCGTTTTGATTTTGGCCAGGTTTCAGAACTGTGTTTACATTGTCAACCAAAACAACAAAAACTGATTTGGCGACTTTGGTAAAATTCGAAACTGATAGTGTTAAAATAAACATTGCATAACAGTCTATAGCTGAAAAAGGAGGAGGGGGCATCTAGCACAGAAACATTCCAAACTTCAGAAATTAATTATTCCCAAAATAAATTATGAAAGTAAATTCACTTTCCGATAACGTTCTTTACAAAAATTACTCGTTAACCGATTATCATTTAAGTGGAAATTTAATAAATGCTTAAGATTTTAAAAGCAAATAAAAATAGTTGATTTTTTTGCAATTTTTTTAAAGTGTTATAATACTAGTACAGAGAGCATCAGTTTTATCAGTAATCTTAGTCCAGTAGTTAATTTATACTTTATTACAGATAGGCATATATTCCAAACGGAAAAAGGTTCAAATTGACTTAAATAGCAATATTTTATATTGTTTGAACAAATAAATGCACTTCTGAAAAATTATAAAAATTGTTAATATAATTATATTATAATTTAAATTATTATATTATTATTCTGAAAAATTATAAAAATTATTAATATAATTAT
>JAOUZG010037989.1:201111-217371 GCA_026289955.1 Argiope argentata | reverse complement strand
ATATATATATAATTGCTATGCAATTATTTATTATATTATTTTTTTGAATTATTAAATATGGAACGTATATATATCCATACAAAACCACAATAACATATTTCTGTTCTGATAATTTGTGATCGCTGAACAAAAAAGGTAGAACAGCCAACAAATTGGAAGAGAGTTATTTTTTGAGAAGATTTGTATGTTTAGATAATGAATACGCACTGCAGTGATTACGTCACAAATTAAACATAAAAATGCGTTTTGCAAAAGGTGAGCCAGACATTATAGATGCCTCTAGCCGAGTCAGTCTAAGAGAGCGCCCAGAAAACATTATTTTTTTTTTTTTTTTACGATTGTAAAGATTGTAAAAAAAAGAAAGTAAATGATCGTCGGAACGTTATGCTTCTTTTTCACTTCCAACCTTTTTCATTTGCTTGTTCCTGGTTTCAAAAAAAAAAAAAAAAAAAAAAAAGGTAACATTATTGTTTCCAAATGACCCCACCCTCAAACAGACATCAGAAGCATTCATACCATCTTCCTCAGTTCTCGTTATGACAATAAAGATAAATAACATACCTCGGGCAGCATTTGCCCTAATAATGACATCGCTCTGGGTGAGGTTTGTAAATCTGCATCTTAAGGTTTGTTAGTTGATCTCAAAAGGAAATAAATAACGAAAATAGAAAATCAAAATCGCCATATGAGTCAAATGTTATTCAATGATTATTATTTTTAAAAAAAACTATTTTCCAAATTGATTTGGCAAGATAGATAAAAGCAGCAATGTTGCAGTTCTTGAAACTGACAACTACGATCCAAGTAGTCAGAGAGTACACCAGTATTTACCCTAATAATTGCGAACTGACTGAAACTTCAATTTGGTTGTTTGCACGCGCTCTTGTGTTTATTGATGTAATGTTTTTGCTCTCTTCATTTGGAAACAGGTGATAACAGCCTTTGATGCTAAAAATTCCAATCTCTTAATTCTTTCAAGTTTAAGTTTTCAATCCAAGAGTGTCAGATGACCCCAATTCATCAACGCATAGACCTCCACCAATATGTAGTTTTATCACACCAACATGACTCAGCGATACAATCCTTGCCGATCAATTTCATATTCAAAATTCCCTTTATAAAAATATTTGAATTAAGATTCATGCTCATTTTGTTAAGCCCTATTTCTCCTATCCAACTGTCATATCCAGAGCTTAAGAACCTTGAATTCAAGCACTCCATTGTGAATTGGCAGACAAATAAAAATGGAAAATAGATATTGTGTTAAACTTTTATACATAGAATGATTTCAAAAACGGTATTCGGATACTTTCATAACTTGTTTAATTTTCAACACAAAATAAAACAGTTTCATTTTATATTTATGTGTATGTATTCCTTATGCATAATACATGTTTCTGAGATTTTTATGTTTGCTTTTTGTCTTTTTTAATTAAAAAGAAATGTTGATAATATTATGAAGTCCAAAAGGAATGAAGTAATAATAAGTGTTCTAAAGGAATGGATCAAGCAAGATTTATATACAAATATTATAATAAAAATATTATCTAATGTTCAAATAACAACTAAAAACAGCAAGAAATTGTATAATTTTAATTGATTTTTAAAAGTTTCTGAATGAATGAATGAATCAAATTATTTTAAAATTTTGGGACGAATTTATGATTGGTTGTCGAACAAGTGGAATAACAAGCATTATTTCTAAGTGAAATATGTTCGTTTTCCCTATGAATTCTTATTGCTATAAAGATGGAAAAAATTAACTAATAACATTTTATACTGGCTTTTAATCAGTTTCAGATTTGGAATAAGGTAGCTGCATAGGGCATCAGAATGGAGACAGCAGCTGTATTTATAAAATCATTATGGGCATTTGAAATAAGAGTGTCCCTGGATTGTAGCCACTCGGCCAATAGGATAAAATGACCCTGAATTTAATAATTCAAAATAACATTATAACATATAAAAGTAAATAAATATAATATACAATTAAAATAGGATACATGGAATATTTTTTATAACCTAGCATTTTTTGGCATAAAATTCCAAAACATGAAAGTTTTCTTAAGTTTCATGCATCATTGACGTCCTTTTTACCACAACATGCTTCATTGAATACGGTAATGATAAAGAAGGGAAATGATGTTCAGAATTCCAGTTATTATTATATATTTTTTCTTTTCCTTTAACGAACAAACACACATACATAAAAGAAGAAACAGCTGCTCGAATAAAAACAGCATTTAACGCGCGAACGACTACTGTTGCCAACGGAACGCTTATTAAGTAGCAGAACAAAAAAAAAAATGAAATAGTAAACACAAACAAAACACGAATACGTTTAGGGAAGAAAAAAGATAATATAAAGGATTTTTGCAAATGGGTCAATGTTAAGAAAAAACTGTGCCATGGAATTCTAGTCAGTGTCTGTTGGAAGATTTCGTAAGAACCGACTCTTTTTCGAGTCTCAATGTTAACGGAAAGATTACAGAACAGTTTCGGTTGCCGTGAACGCTTGATGAGGAACGACTTATAAGAACTGAAAGTTGAGGTGTTATTGACAGGAAATAAATCATTAGTCATGATCTTTTTATCATTCAAGATGGATAGTAGGTCAGATATGATTGAAGATGCGTGCCAATTTCATTCTTACAGAAAGTCCGATGGAAAGTGTTTCGTCATGCTGTTTAGAACAACACGAACTCTAGAATCGTCTGGATTTCTTTTAAGGTTCTGAAACTACTAATCACAGTATTCAAATCGATGTTCTTAAAAGAACAAAAAATTTTGAACACAGTACTATTAGTTTTTTTGTTTGTTTTAATTGAAAACACAAATAATTGAAGAAATGATTTCCTATACTTTTTTAGCCAATGGGAATGGTCTCCTCAAATCTTTCTCGCATACTATCATAAAGGTGCCATCCCAAAGACGCCTTGCATGGCTTTGGAGTAAAATAGTTACGAAATATTAACTTTTGGCGTGAGTTTAGCATTTTTATTGAACCTGTCGAGCGATCCATGGCGAGTCTCTTGGCGATTAAACCTCGGTATATGTTAATAGTACCAAAAACCAAATTTGACCCGTTTTTTAGGAAATTTCCAAACCAAATTAAATACGTTTTTCTCAGCTGATTTAAATAAAAATTTGACACAAAATTGTACTTCTAATTATAAAATTCCGTACCAAATTTGATATATTTTAGCCGTTGCATTTTCGAATTATCGCGTTTACATGTTTCAGAAAGTATTGTCCGGCAGACGGTCCATTCCTTGTTACATTTGGCTCAAAATTTGATAGGCGTCTGCATTATAGATGTTAAATATGTGAATAGAATTGTATCTGTTCTGCTCTTTTCGTTTTGTAATCATCGTGTTAACCTATATTCGAATAGTCGACAGAAGGACTTTCTCTGATCATATTTTATTTATTACTTGATAGAAATCTACAAATTTGATTTAAAGTCCATATACAAAATTTCAACATTCTACCTCAAAGCATTTTTGAGATATTTTTCTCAAGACACACAGACGGACATTTTCTAAAAATGTGTTTTTCGAACTCAAGGAGGTTTAAAACGTGGAAATCCTTCAAAATGTCGAGTTTGAATTTTTGACGATTACTATACTTCCTCTATATTACGTATCCTTAAAAGTAAAAAAAAATCATGTCATCTAAAAAAAAGTGAAATTCAGTATGTAATTTTTTTTATTTTATATCTACTGGTATTTCTTTCTTTCTTTTTTTTTATCTTTAGATTTAATAATGCCTCAAATTTTTATCATTTTTCGGAAGAACTTGAGAACAAAGCAGTAAGAGCAAGAAAAAATATTTATTCTTGAATTTTCATTTACAAAAGTTCAAACTTTCAATTCAATTCTTCTGATACGTATCGCAATTAAGATTTATCATTTAATTCTCATAACAAACATTTCAAAAGTATATTCTTTTTAGTTTAATTTTTTTTATTTGAAATTATTTCTGAACAAATTCTACGAAATGAAATTATTTTTTGATATTACAAAAACCAAATGTAAATATTTATCAGACATAAAACCGTAAAAAAAGCTAGTAATTGCAAAATACAAAAACTGAAATATTTTAAATCAGAATATAATTGCATGTTTCTTTTATTTTTAAATCGTTTTCTTTAGGAAAAAGTGATTCAAATAGAACGTGTCCTATTTATTATACATCGACATTGAGTTTCCTTAGCAACGTTCCCATATACACTTTTTTCATTAATAACATAAGTATTTTTGTACATCTGTCAAACCCATTTTTCAATTTTTTTAATGAAAGAAAAAAATATTTATCAAAGTACATTTTTATTGATTTAATAAGATTAATTTAGCAGTGTTTTCAATGGGCAAAATTTCTGATGTTATTTGTAAGAGCAATAATAATATAGATAAAAAAACATCAAAATTCCCATTTAATATTGAACAATTCTGATTAAATATCCTAGTATTTATTAATAATATTAGTATTTTATTTTAGAGAAAGCGTCTTTAACATGTAAATGTTTTTAATGTATGTGTTTGATTTAATTTACATATTCTGTGCATTCTTCGATTTTTATTAATTTATTGTTCTAATAAAATACAAATTAAAATGTGCTATAATGACAATCAATATTGCTCGACAAAACTTATCACTGTAATGGACTTCTCTTTCCCACTTTTAATACAGCGTAATATAAAATAAGCTACTAAAAGTAACATTCAAATTTTTTTCTCTATTTCATTACTATTTGGAGGTTTTTTACCATTCAATACCACGCTTACTGAACTAAAATTAACTAATTAAATTAATAGATTAACTAATAATTGTTTTAGATAAAGCGCCTTTAACTAATAAATATTTTTAATTTGTGTTTGATTTAATTTAAATATTTTGTACATTCTTCGATTTTTATTAAATATTGTTCTAATAAAGCACAAATTAAAATATGCTATAATGACAATCAATATTGCGCGACAAAACTTATCACTGTAATGGACTTCTTTTCTTTCTCACTTTTAATACAGCATAATATAAAATAAACTACTAAAATTAACATTCTAATTTTTTTTCAATTTCATTACTATGTGGAGGTTTATTACCATTCAATACCACACTTACTGAGATAAAATTAACTAATTATATTATTGGTTAACTGATAATTAAATTAATCTGGGAATATATATATATTGTCATACAAAGCATATAAGTGCTTAACATTTCAAAACTTAACACTTCAAGAAAACGAATGACCAAATGATCATAAAACTCCATCTTTACAAGAATAAAAATTAGTAAAAACCGCGTATATATATTTTAAAAATAAAATAATAAACGAGAAAGTTAAGTTAAAAAACAAAAACAAATAGTCATAACAACAAAAAAAACTCGTGAATTAAATCAATAAAACGCTTTCATTAACCTAAATAACAGATTTGCTAATTTATTTTTATTTGAATTACTAAGAATTTAGGAATTATTCTATTCAAAGCAAGAACTTTTTACCTTTAAGACCAATAACTTTTTTATTTCCATCGAACATTCTAAAAGGAAGCAGAAGAAAAAAAATATCAACTATATGTCAACGCACCTTGATGCCATTCGATAACAAAAAAACATCCACGACAGATCAATTGCCAGACGATTCCAAGAAACGAAAGAAAAATAAAAAGTGTGGAAAAAAATCGTCTCGTGTCGTTTTGTCTAGGAAAAAAATAAATAAATAACAAAATAAAAACCCAAACTAAAGAAATAAAAGAAATAAATATTCTGTGTCCAACTCAACTCTTCCACTTAACTGTGGTTTGCGTTCTGTCTATTTCTAATCAAATGATTCGTGGCCTATTTCTGGACACTCGTAAACTCATTTTTGCGTGTAAAAGGACTTTTTCCTCTGTTTCTGTGTAACGTAGAAATAAATGAGTAATTCTTGTCCAACACAGAAAGGGGGAGAAAATACTTGAGAGAATTTGGACCTGAGCCATTATGAGATGTCTCAGTGTTCTAAAATGTTGGAAAATTACCAAATGTTGCATAATACCATGAAACATTTTTTTTTTCAAATAGTAGAGTAAATTCAATTTAAATGTGAAATGGCATGTTTAAAATAAATTTTTCAAATATAAATTGTGTAATCGATTAATCAGTTTAAAGACGAAGATCGATTATTGATTTTTTTAAATATATTTTTATGGCTATTTTACTAATTCGTTCTGAAATTGAACCAGAACACACAAGATTTTAGTCTTGATATAGTAGAAATCTTCTAATTATTAGAAATAAGTTATTAATTTTTAATTGAAAAAAAACTGTTCTAAATAACGTAAACAAATTATTTTTTTATTTTTCCAGTTAATAAGGAAACTGTTAAAAAAAATTACAATCTAACTTTTTAGACTATTGTAATTTGTAAATTGTGGCTGCTCTTTACGTAGTTTCCAGAAGAAAATGTGTTCATTAATTGAACATAAAAATCATTTTTTGAAATATTTAATGTTGAACTGGTTCGCTAAATATATATACAGTATCTATTCGATAAATTCTAAACTATTTGAAATTATTAAATACTTCCTCTAACTTCTGATTAAAAGAACTGATTACTGATTAAAAGAACTGCATTTTGTATTATTTCCGTCACTAAAGGTACAATTGAAAAAATTACGAAATAAATTTGTTGTCTTCTGATTGATAATTAATTATCTGTTATTAGTTGATAACAATTATCAACATAATTTTCATACACTAATGTTTTAAGCGAAACAAAAACAAAAATCTAACCAATCCTCAAACTTCAAACCAATAATAGACGGAGTCATGAAGCTTTGAACATCACTATTTTAAACTAGTTCAGATAATTTCTTTTGCTACATATATCCTCGAGAAGTCGCTGACTATTCTAAAGTTAAAAAAAATTCTAAGCTTCAGAATTCGATTCAGTTTTACTCGCAGTAAAATAGAACTCTTTAAATTTAAAACATTAATGCGGCTATATTTTTTAATTAGTATTAATAGGTTCAAGGTATTGTATAAAAATTTAGAAAAAATTAGTATAGCATTTATTGGTTCAATTCACACAAATATAACAATTTGCTTTATTTAAATCAATTTTCTAATTGAATAAAATAAATGTTAACAATTTTTGATAATGATTTTTATAATGAGCTATGTTTTGCAGAACAAGTGACGTGGGTGCATGATGACGTCACTTTCTGGATTGTCCTGTCCTGACTATAAGGAAAGTACCTACATCTACACGGAAGAAGTTTTGGCATTGTATTGTTATCGAATACGACTTTAAGGGATTTTATTTAAATATCTGTGGAGCCTTAATCGACGAAATTTTATTCCTGACCCAGATTCGGGGTTAGAGGTTGAGAGTAAATAGATGAATGAAAGGACATAACAAGAACTATCCATTAGCTTATGGAACTGCATTCTATGTCACAGTAAAAGGCTGCGGAGGAGATTTCGTCCAGAGGAGAAAAAATAATAAGTGCAACAGTGCAAAATCTTCCAATTAAATACGGAAAATGCTGAAAGTATGGGAAATTATTGCATCATATTTTGAGATCATCTAATAAAGAATTAGTTATGTGCGTTGCAAATTCATTTAACGATAATGATTTACCAGATTTTTGCCAAATTTTGAAGTGTCGTCAAAAACAAATGTCATTAAACAATTTTCTTGTAAAAAAAGCATGCAGTATAAATAATAGTTATTTGTATTATTGTAAATCTGTTTGGGTATTTTTCGAAATGGAATTCATTGTTCTATTTTATATGGATTTCTATGACAATTTTTTTCTCTTAATGAATATTTCTTATTATGAATAAGATTCAGGAATACATTATATTCGTTAAGCGAGTTTCCATAATTTGCTGTTCTCTTACTGTACCATGAATACTCAATACTTCGTTTCGTACCTTGAAAAAATGTTTTGATTCACAGAAACAACCTAAGGCATCATATTGACAGAGGATGCATAGATATACCACATTAGATATTAAATTGATGCATGCTATACCTGATACTGAAAAACTGTTACAAAATGATACATGTCGCTAATGATTTCACTTCTTACAAAAGATATAAAGAAAAAAAAATGTTCTTCAGTTTTCAACATGTGGCACTTTAATGTAACAACGACTATTTAGAAGGCTGTGACCATCCATATATTCAATGATTAATGGATGAACTTCACTATTGAATCTGTAGAAAAAAATCTAAATTAAAAAAAATCATTTTCATTAAAAATTTTAATACTGTGTCTTGGAAAAAAATCGGCCTTTGTTGTTTAAATTTAAATTATATGAAATGCTGTCTGTTTCAAAATTTCATCTATATCACGTTTTTAAGGTTTTACTCCACAAAAAGGGTGATATACAGTGTGAGCGAGAAGAGTACATTTTAGAAGTTCTTTTTTAGGTGAATACAATTAGGTTCCTTTTGGCTATTTTCTGGCGATGTCAACTTTTATTTTCTTTTTAAATCATATTCTTTTTTTTTTCATTTCAAAATTTCTATAATGTCTTCTATAGATTGTTTATTAAAAAAAGCCAAAATATGCATCTTTCATATTCTCCTTATTTAGGTGAAATTTAAACCGGTTGATGCTTGAGCAAAAGTGCAGAAGTTTCCGTATCTGAAAATAGAAAATGTTTTTATTAATCATGTTAGAACATGATGTTGTTTTGGTTAGAAGTTTTTGATGTCTCCGAAATATAGGGCAAAAAATATCTTCACCTGCTTTTAATAGTATTGCATAATTATATATGCTTCTTTGAAAGCAGATGCGTTTTTGGAAAGTTGACCTGCTTTTACCAGTATCGCTTTATAATTACATATGCTTCTTTGACAGCTGATGCGTTTTTAAAAGACTGACAAAGAACTATGATATCATAGCTGTTATTTCATCTCAAAATCGGTCGAGCTCCTAAACGTTGTTTACTGGCTAGAAAAATTGAAAATGAAAGTTTAAAAAAATGTGAAAAAATGAAAAATGAGAAAAAATGAAAGTTAAAAAATGAGAGAGAGAGAAATCTTAGGATTGTTTCAAACCGGTTTATATTGGTAAATGATTTCAATTAATTAAGATAAATAATGAATTTAAAAAATAATAATTTTCTCACATTATAATTTCAAATTTACGATCGAAAATGTCGTTTTTTTTCCCTTTTAAAATACATTTGGATTACAATTTTCAACAGACTTCCAAGTTAATTCGCTATTAACGATAACTAGCCAAGAAAGAAGGACATGTAATCACAGTTACAGTTTGTTCTCTTCGGCTTAATTTAAATGAAAAAACCATATATATTACATCTGTGAATCATCAAAAAAATTAATTAAAGCATGAAAGCTAATAAAATATTACATTAACATCAAAATGCTAACAAAAAAATCAATAGGATACAAATGCGACAAAATTGCTATTCGAAAAAAAAAATGTATTTTTCGCCCATTTTCTATATTTGCACCTCAGAACTCATGCAGACTGTGTGCGTCATGCAGAATATGACGTATACTTATGACGTAATTAACACTTATTTTCCGATTTGCATGTTTTCTTTCAAAGGAAAAACATTTGTGAAACACATTAATTCATGCCTTTCTATTTAAATATTTATATGGATCTGTAAACAACCAAATTATTAAAGAGGGAAAAAGTCGTAAGTTATACTTTGTTTTCATATGCGAGCTTAGCATCTTTTTAGGGGTAATGAACACGATAGTATCCGCCAAAGAAAACAAAATTTTTGTTAGAAGCCGATTTAAATAGCATGTTATTTTCCATTAATTACGCCTTAAAAACATCCTATACCCTCCTCCATCTTCCATTTCTTATGTAAACGCATTAGTTTCCAAGGATTATAAGTTCTAATTTTCTTCAAATGTGAAAGTTAAAATAGTTTCATTTCAGCCTTTTAAAACTTTTTGCTTTTAGAAAACAGCAAAAGGTTTTAGTCAAATGCTTTCAGTTACGTTAAAAATATTTTTTTAAAATAATTTTAACAGTGCAGTATAGTACAAAGGAAAAATGAGCTTCTGGAAATTAATGCAAAAACGTAAAAGTGTGGACATTAAAGCTTTAAATATAATCGCATTTCTAACGAAATGTAATCGCATTAATAATAAAATATAATCGTATTTACAATGTATTTTAGTAATAATGAAATAAATGCTCTTAATTTTTCTTTTGTCTGTAGTGATAATCATTGTACATTTATAGCTTCGTAAAAAAATACAAATAAATATTTTTCTTTTATTGCAGTGATAAAGTCATTTTCTTAAAAATAGTTTTTACTTTTATTTCCCAGTTTTAGGATAGCATTTCTAATGATATTGTTATGAATTTGTAATATTGTATCGAGTCTCCTGAAAACATATAATTTATCCGATTTTTCTTTTGCAGCAAATTTTCTGGCAAAAGAGATCATTTTTTACAGATAGCTCTGTTGGATGTTAAATAGATGCCAAGTCATTGATTCCCGATTTTGGCGACAAACTTGGCAGTCATTTGGAGAATAGGTGATGAATGCGGCGATTTTTGCGACAAACTTTTAAATTTCCGAAATTGCTGCAATTTTGGCAATATACCGATATATAACAGATACAATAACTTTCTAGAACATTCTGGCCCTTTCGCAGAAATTATAAAAAGCCAAGAGAAAAAGAATTGTAATCAATGCAAAACAAACAAATCGAGAGACGTGAGTAAACGAACTAAGTCTTTCGCCTGAAGTTCTATTCGAACACTTTCTGCTGATACAGTTATTTACAACCGATTCGCTACTTGCACGCTGCTGTTTACTGCGCTGTTTTTGCATATTTTTCATCTTTGTTTTGCGACTGTCAATTCGCGTCTCCTTACCTAAAGGCCAAGAGGCTCATTACAAATAACTATGATTTGCACAGCGCATGTTGGCCTATTCACCGTAGACTAAATTTTTCAATAAAAACACTGTACAATTTCTTAGTGCTTTTTTTTTGTGACAATACTGATAAAACCGTTTAAAAAATCGAAACCGCAAAGGGTTGAGATTCAACTTAGCAATACTTAAAAAAATTGAATTTGAATCACCTTTAGAGTCTACAGTAATTTTTTATGGATTTACAAAAATTCTTTTTCAAAATTGCGTTATGTTTTCATTTCTTTATAAAGCAGTTTGATTAGGTGCAAAATATTATTTATTACTTTTTATTGCATTAATAAAGTGATGTTTAAAACTTCTTTCTTTTACTATAAAAAATATATGTTTCATGGATAAAAATAATATGGAATTTAATAATCAATATATTTCAAATTAATTCCTTGAAAACGCTATCCGAAAAAATTATTTTTTAAAATATTAATATATTAATAATTAAAATTCTAAAATTATTAAAATAAGCTATTTTTTTCTCTTTTTGGGAAACAAAAATTTTACAAAATTACAAAACTTTAATTTAGATAGAAGAAATTGAAAAAAAATCGATTAAAAAATATCACCCAGAGAACTTGAAACATATTTTCAAAGTTTCATAAAATGTATTTAAAAAGTGAAAAAGTTTTTTTTTTTAATTTTTTTATGATTACACTGCGCAACAATAATTTAAGTTTATAAAAAAAAACTACTCACTTACGATTTTTGAGGACACAATATAGGATATATTCAGCTAAAGAAAAAGAAAGGAAAAAAAAAACTTTTGAGGGGGAGTGTTTACAGCTTTTAGTCTTGATTATGAATTAATCTAAATTAATTCAAATTGTAGATGGCATTTTAAATTATGAATGGTGTTGATGGAGAATTTAATAAATTAGAGGAAAAATTCAAATAATTGACTTTTTTTGTAAATTTGTATTTTTGTTTGTTTGTTTTTCCTTTCCTTTTGTATATGTCACTTTAAAAAGCATTAAACATCGAAAATATTTGTTTTGTTTCCTCTTTTACCTAGAAAGGAAAAAAATATGCTTACTTCGTTTTAAAAAAGCAACGAGTAACTAAACAAATCGAAATGCTGCTGTACATAAACATGTGATAATTATTTTTCATTATATTTAATTTCTATTATAAAAATACTCCTTCTTTAATACAAATAAAATCAATTCTATTTTTTATTTACAAATAAACGAGGTTTTAATTTTTTCCACACACTTTTTCGAAATTTAATTAGTGTAATTTTCTTTATAAGACATTTATTTTCTGTAACGACATACGTATAACGATAGCAGTATAAAATCGTTGAATAAATTATTCTTCTTGTTTTCTTTCTGAGATTATCTGTTTTAAAAGTGTATCAAGCAGCGATAACAAGTTAAACTTCTTTTTATGATTTCACGTTCGCCAATAAACCATAAAATAACACTGCTCATCACATTTCTTTAGGATTTATCATGCAGTGAATTTTTGAAAGTTACAAATTGAACCACCTAATTCAAAATAAAAAATAAACATGTTTCAAAGTTCTAATGACTATCTACTTCTATAGGATTTCAATTTCTATTTTCTGCTAGAAACAAATCTTTATGAATCTATAATATTGCCTTTTTATAATACAAGTTCATTGCTGAAAAAAGAAATTTACTGATATTCTTAATATATCTGAAAAGATACAGGTTCAATTACTTTTGATCTCGAGAAGATTTGGTGGGGAAAATGAAGGCTCTCGAAAACGAAAGAATTTCAACGATATCTTAGTTAATAATCGAAATCCAGAGATCCTTCCAAAAATAGAGTCTTTATCAGCAGTAGCACACACGTGATCATTTTATTTTTTTCTTTTCAGAATATCTAGGGATCAGTTGTTGTTGATTCCAGCGGCGAAGATGGGGGTCCTTTCACCGATAAATAAATTCTGAACATATTAAAATATTATAATGCCACTCAAAATTTAGAAGTATATGAAATTTCAAGACCTAGAAACATTAGGAAATAAATGAAAAAATCGATAACGAAATTTCACTATTTCGTGCATGAAGTAATTGATGTTATATAAAATTATTTAGACATGTAAGATAGAATATAAAAAATGAACGGTCGCAACTTTAAAGCTATTATGTGAGATTATTATTTTTAAGTGATCATTTATCTTAATTAATTTAAGTCATTAACCAATTTAAACCGGTTTGAAAAAATGACGAGTCTTCTCTCTCTCTCTAATAACTTTCATTTTCAATTTTTCTAGATGGCAAACAAAGTTTTGGAGCTCGACCGATTTTAAGATTAAAACAACCAAGTAATTCCGACGAAAAGTTCACTATTTCTGGAAGCTATTGTATAGGTGGTACAACCCAATAGATGTAATGCAGATTGTATTAAAATTATATTCTAATGCTTACAGTATTTTGAGAAATACAATGAGTAAGAATGCGCTTAGAATAACATCAAAGGATAAATATATGTCGCGTTTCATAAATTTGCGATAATTAGAACTTTAAATTTTTTTTTAAAAAAAGAACAATTTTCTGAGAGCAAGACTAATTATTTAAAAAGCAAGAAATGGCAAAAAAATAAAAAGATGGCGCCATTTCATAGAAACGACAAACAAAAACCAATTGATGATAAATTTAATTAAATATCTCAAACAGTCATGTAAAACAAACCTCAAATGTCATGGGTCAGGTGACTCGCTATCTACCAATGAAAAACCGAATATTTTTTGCCTAAGATTTTTTGGATACACCACAAAACTCCGTAACCAAAACAACATTAAAAAAATGATAATCACATGATAATAAATTTTAAGAAATCTTTTCCTTATTATCTGAACCATTAGTTTTAATAAAAATGAGAATTATCTGTAAAATCAAATATATTTTAAATATCTAAGCCAAATCGAAAAATTGTAGACTGAACCAAATGATTTTTTTAATGGTAGAAATCTAATTCTTTCATTGTTTATTTAAATACTGATAAAATTAAATTAGAAAAATTATGTAAAGTGGCAATGAATGTCAAAATTATACTATGTAAAAAAGCATTTAATATTTTCATTTAGCAGAAAAGAAAATAGTAAAAATTAAATAATTTTTTCTATCATATTTCCAACATATTTTATTAATAAAAAAAGAGAAATTTAATTAATTTTTATGAAATCTTCTATAAAACTTTCTTTTTAAGAAAAACATTTGTGAGAAAAATGTGATATAAATCTTTTTAACAGCTTTTTATTTGAAGAAAATTTATTTTTTTTTATCTCCCAATTACTTAGACAGATATAACATAATGGAATTAAAAAAGATATTTCAAACTTCCGTTTGCGCTGATGTCAAACAATAGTTACTAAAATAATAAACATATAAATTCTAGAAATTAAACAGAGAAATCAAAGGAAATGTTTTTATTGCAACAATGCAGTAAAATCTTGATATTGACATACTAAACAATTTTAATGTCAGCTGACATCTCTACGTCTTCGAATATAAAATTCAATTCAGTTAGTAATTTCATTGTTTAAGCATAAAGTCTTGTAAACAAGGCACGTAGAATTGCTATAAACAAAAATAATCCTTCGAAACGAATGTGAAAAACAGGAGAGATCCATTCAAATGGTACATAATCCGATTTAAACGCTTCTCACAATGAGGCTGTTATTTATAACCATTTATATTTCTTTCTGTTATTATGCTGAGATTCTTTATTTTGTCCATTGTGCTGAGAGTTGTTTTTTTTAGATATTTGCTACAAAGAGTTTATTTAATTGCCGAAAAGAATGGAAATAACTGGCATTGCTCTATAGAGCATTAAATGTGAGCTTGGGAATTTGGAGTTGTTTGTTTTCGATTATAGAATGGTATGTGAGGCATCTGACTTATTACATTGAAGATGTAACTAAATAAAAACCTAGAGATATGTTATCTTCCAGACATTTTCATATGTTCTTATAAAAGATCTTGGTTTGTTATTAGTATAGGTAGAAGTAGATTAAAGGTTGAATGTAGAGGGCGCTCGCCATGAAAATTAAAATGAATGTATAGAAAATATTTTATCGTTCGTAGGTTTCATTACTTCGGTAGTAATTAATTAACTGTTACTTGATAATTATAATTACTTAAATAAGTATTAGATTTAATCTTTTCTTTTAAGCTTTAAAGGTCATGAAAAGGTTATAAATTATTTTAACTTTCTAGTATGCGAAATATAGAGAAAATATTATAATCGTCAAAAAAAATTCGAACTGGAGATTTTGACGAAATTTACGTTTCAGACTTTTTTTGAGTCCGAAAAATGCATTTGTTACATTATGTTTGTCTTTTTCTCTGTGAGCACAATAACTCATAAAGTCTCTTTGAACTAGGCATCTAAAATTTGTTATATGTGAAAAAAAGAAAAAAGATATTAATATGACAAATAAATAGATAGTCGACTTATCCATACAAAATTATCTTCAGTTAAGACAAGGAATTAAAAAAATATTTCTTATCAGCGCAAATTGCAATATTCATTAGTTTTCTTTCTAAAACTATCAAACGAAAATGGGGGGGGGGGGATAAAGTAAGATCTCACAACTGTTTAATTGGTAACATTTTTTTTGTATGTGTAGTATAGAGGAAATATAGCAATCGTCAAAAAATTCAAAATCGAGATTCTATCGAATTTTTACTTTTTAGACCTCCATCAGTTCGAAAACTCATTTTTGTGAATTGCCATCTGTCTACTTGATCTGCGACAAAGATAACTCAAAATTTCTCTACGCTCTATGCTTGAAATTCAGTATAAGGGTCTTTACAGCAAATTAGCATATTTCGATCAAATTTTGAGTAAAATCTTTTTTAGAGAAAGTCAGTCTGTCCTACTGTTCGAATATAGGTTAACACGATAATTACAAAATGAAGAGAATTAGATTCAATACATAAAATTAAGTGCATAAACTTAGCATCCATAGAGTAGATACCAGTCAAGTTTTGAATCAAGTCCAAATACGATTGACTGTCTATCGGTCTGTACTTTCAGAAGCCTTTAAGTACAATAATTAAAACGTACACAACACATACGATGATTTAAATATATGAAATTCTGTATGGAATTTTATGACTGTACGAATATGAATTAATTCATATGACTGTATGAATATGAATAACTGTATGAATTATGACTGTGTTTATGTATTATTATTATGAATTATGACTGTATTATTATTGTATTATGAATTTGACTGTATGAATTATGACTGAATTATGCCTTTATTATTATGACTGTCTTATTATGACCGTATTATGACTGAATAATGACTGTATTATTATGACTATACTATTATGACTGTATTATTATTATGAA
>JAOUZG010037989.1:178222-193046 GCA_026289955.1 Argiope argentata | reverse complement strand
CCGAACAGACTGACTTCCTTTGAACAAATTTTACTTTTATTGTGTATTGAATTTTAACTATCCAGTCCTCTTCGTTTTGTCGTTGGAAAAACTGGACAGACAGACTTTCTTTGAACAATTTTTGCTCAAAATGTGATAGAAATCAACGAATTTGGTGTAACGATCGTATACCGTTTCACTTGTCTAACTTAAAGCGTTTTTGAATTATTTTTGTCGTTTACTGACATACGAGATATTTTCGAAAGAAAAAAAAAATGTGTGTGTTTCGAAATCACTAAAATCTAAAGTTTAAGGCGAAGATTCGTTAAAAAGATTTTGAATTTTTTGACGATTACTTTACTTGTTATAATATTACACAAGCGAGAAAACAAAATGGATTGAATAAAAGTGTTTAATGACTCAACTGGTATATGAATTTTATAACATTTCTTGATTTTATTCGCAATTCGAAGTGCAGAAAATCACTATTGTATAGAAATACCTAGAAATTTTCTAATTGCGGATAATTTATGATAATCAGACAATTTCTTAATGGATGCGCACGAACAAATTTTGCGCGTAAGTTGCAAAACTGTCTGAACGCAGCGATTAACATAATTAGCATAATGTGGCCGCTTGCAGCATCAAGGCTGTTCCCCACTGTTTACCAGTCACAGGGTGAGCACATATTTATTGACTCTTTTATTTCTGGGATATTTTTCAAGGACTTAAAGTCCTGCTTTTTTTCTGTGATCTGCACTACTATTATAAACGTGAAAGTTTGGACGGATCGATGATGGGGTTCAATCACGAAACAACAGCTGAACGAAATGGGATGAAATTTAGCACAGAGATATACAGTTAGAATAGGAAATAGGCTGCTATTTATTCCGGTTAACTGAGGGGTTAGTTTTTTATAAAATAAAAATTAACTTTCTCGCCAAAAATCTTCATTTCCCCAACTCCAAATGCGTAAGACTACAGTTTTTTCCCCCACGCTATAGTTTATATTGCTTTACCCAAACTGAATTGCATATTTACGCATGCGCATGTTTTCTTTTTGTCGAGATGGATTCGGACTTGATTTTGTTTTGCCAGACCATAACAATTTTAAATAATTGGTTTGTTGTTTTGTTTTATTTCAGGTACACACTGTAAATAAATTGTTTTTAGCCGGCTTTCTGGCACAGAGGTAGCGCGTCTTCTTTATGTTCTGGGAGTCCCAGTTAGGGCATGGTTGCTCTTCAGTGTGCTATCTGTGAGATGTGTGAGTGTGCCCCCCTGAAAAAAGGGGCTGTGCAAGCGAATGTGATGAGTGAGTAGGTACTCTTGGCCCTAGTAGGCGCTACTTCAAAAACAAGAGACGCTCCTTTCGGCTTAAATCTGCTGCTGTATCAGCGGGGAGCTTGTCCATTGGCAAGTGCCATAGGTCACAACAACAAAATTGTTTTTGGGTTAGTTTTGTGGACTAAGCTTTGAAATGCAACCATTTGGTGCTAATTTGGTTGGTGATTTTTCGGTAACGCTAACTTCCACGCCAAAAATCTCCATTTCCCCTCCTCCAAATGAGTAAGATTTCAGTTTCTTTTTTTCCCAGGCTGATAAGGTTAGGCTTAATTAATTTTTTTGACCAATTGTTTCAAACTATTCTGTTTATTATCTTTTTGATGCATTTAAAATTAAACATTGTTAATTAATCACTCTTTCGGATTCATTTTGAAGTGCTTTTGAATTAAAATAAAACATAATAAAAAAATTAAAAATTTCCAAACTGCATTGCGTTAAACGAACTGACGTAGAAAATTCACGCATTTGTGTTGCCCCAATTGGCGTCAGATCGTCAGTTCTTACACATACACATCAAAATTTCCACGCGCACGAAGTCGTGGGTAAAACCTAGTAGTTGATAAAAATGACAGCATCCAATTTATGCATTGACTGAGTATCACAGCTTTTTGGATTGTTGTGTTTTAATACTTTAATGAAAGCTTCATAAGCCAGATAGCATCTACGATACACAAATAATTACTTTTGTACTGTGGTTGATACTATCAAAATAACAATAACAGCGATCACTTTAAACAATTTAACATTGGTGTGGTGTGTGTGTTTGAAGGGAAGTGAGTCGACTTAAGAGCCGTCATTATCATCCTGATTCCGAAGTCCTTGTCTATATCAGTCTCATGAAGTTTAAAAAAGCGATATTAGGCTAGAAAATGATGTCAATAGTTTGTAAACACAATATTTTGTCGAATTACCAGAATTCTAAATTTTTTCGTGTTATTTTAAAACATTGGAATTATGCTCTTAAACATCTCATGCATTCAATTCCATGGTTGAGTAAAGATTTACAAAATGAATTGGAATATTTCTGATGTGGAAGATTAGGTTCACATTAACTGAAATGAGATGTAAGCAAATCTTTATCTATCAATATTTTTTTGAAAAACCTTTTGCAGTTTGCATGGAGGGAGCATGCGCAGGAGTTTGCATGAGATTTTTTTGTTGTTGTTATTAAACTATGTAACCACGTTCGTGATACATTTTTTACAAAATGCTCTAAAACAGTTAAAGTTTTAAACTTTTGTATAAAAAAGATTTTAAAAAATCATCAAAGAAACCAAAATATATAATTTAAGCAACCAAAGTTTTTTTTTAAGAAGTGGTAAAAATGCATCTCTTTTCTACTTCTTTTTTTCTTTTTTGGGGAAAGGTTAAAAAATATGTAAAATTAAAAAAAAAATCTTCTATTTTAGAGAGATATCAAATGATTTGTTTAAAATTTTGAAGACATAAGAAATATACAATCCAGATCTTGAACTAAAAAATAAAACGTTTTTCTATCCATTTCCATACATTTAAATAGTGGATTTCCAATAATCAATATCATGACATTTTCACTTTTTTTTACACTGTAACAAAAAATACACCACATAAAAATACACAATACACTTTACAAATTATCACACAAATACAAAATACACTTTATAGTATTAAAAAAACCATAAAATGTTTCTAAATTATTCTTTATTTCATTATTATTCTTTATTTCAGATAATACAAAAAATATTTTAAAATTATTATAACAGATTTAAACAGGAACCATGCATTTAATTTTAATTTATGAGGCTGTTTTTTTGTTTTGTAAGAAATTGGATTTTGGAAAAACACCATTAAAACGTACTTAAATACGAATATTAAAATCAGTGTAATTTCTCACAAAAATAGGCTTAAAAATCAATTTTTTTAAAAAAGAAACTCTTTAAACATTTAGAAGATCAAATTACAAATTTTTCACAATTTAGCAAAAAATCAAATTTTCAACGTATTTACCTGCTTTAAGTTATACAGTTTTGGTTTGACGCAAAGACTGAAAGGCCATCTTTAAAAATCAAAAGATAGAAAAATTTTGTAAGCGTGAACTTAAAATCTTAACTAGGAAAGAAAGGATTTATAGGAGGAAAAAAATGAGAAAAAAAAATATAACAGCAAAAATTCTTAATTGTTCTGGTAAATATGAGGGTATTAGTTTAAGAAACTAACCGCAAATGCATGTGGCAATTAAAAATAAGGGAAAATTATTAAAGTAAAAAAATATTAAGTACAATATCACAGTAGAAAAATAAAAAATCAATTAACAAAACAAACATAAAAATTATCTTTTGAATTATTCGGCAAAATACACTCAAGAGTGCGATAAATGAATTTAAAAAATCCAATATAGAAAATCTATTGTGTTGCATTCTATATTATTATATATTTAAGAATGCATTTACAAGACATAAGAACAGGATACATTATTTTTTATCACTTTTTATTTACAAATTTCTAATATGTATTTGTAATGAGAAACATACCGATTAATACATCATCAAATTCAAAACAAAAATATTTTTTAGCCTGTTCATACCACTTTCTACATAATTTGGATAATTAAGGGACATAACTGCTAAAAAATATTTAATATAATTGTAAGTTTTTTTAAACTCAGATTTAGGAAGAAACCAAAACTTCTATAACGACTACAAAGTTTAATTTAATATAAATCATATTTATATCTAATTTTATCTAGAGGTAAATGGACATAAATTATAGCATTTTTTCTTGTGATATTCTTTCAAGACTTTAAGTTTTCATCTGTTCTAGCAAAATTAATTAAGGAATCAGAAATATTCTTGGTTTATTAAATCTATTCCTATCAGAATAGATTTAATAATCTTTCAAAATTAATATTTCATGCCATTTTGTAAATTCTTCATATTTCAAATTCTCATTCTTCTTTAATTTTGGCAAAAAAAAGTAAGACAGTTTTATTAATTTATTAAAAAATATATAATATTTGCAACTATTAAATGTTTTTTGTGATAATTTATACAATCTATTATATCATTTTTCCTCGAGTTTTAAAAGGTTAAGTCTTTTTGAATAAAAATGAAGAACGAATTATTTCATATTACTCGTTTTTCAGAAATGTATTTTAATTTTTAATTGTTCTTCTAAGGTATCAAATTATCAAGGTATTTCAAACCATTCCTTTTTTTTTTGTCGTATAAGTTTAGTCTACTCAGTAAAGCGGAAAATGTTGTGGTTCACTGGCAATTCTAAAAAAAAAGTCGTGGCTAGACAGAACAAAAAGTTAAAGAACAGAAAAAAATTTGGAAAAAAAAAATTCAAGGCGGCGATAAAAAAGAGAATTCAAAACATTTACAATATTCACTACGAGCCAAACGATATCTTTGTCTTCTTATGACTCAACTCCACTCTGTTTGCGCAACTCACTTCTCTTCAATCAGAATTCTCTTTATTTTCTTTTCTGGGTCTTTCTATTTCACCTACACCTCGCAGACTTGACGTATAGTCACGCTTTGGCGGGAAAAGGAATATTAAAGAGAACGAAGCTGAAAAAGAAGAAAAAGAAAGTTTACGCAATGTTACCATTTTCTAAATCATTGACGAATTATTCAACCAAACCCTTTCTCGCCAAAAAGCAAAAAGAACTAAAATAAATAAACATGAAAAAAAGAACTCGTACATTAGGGCCAAAGGTTCAAGGCCTGTAGAGGACAACATCTGTCGAGAACTTTTTCCTTGAAAAGTCCTCTGCGCATTTATTAGTAGTAACTTCTTTTGTCTGTAATTTCATTCTGAGTTCATCGTTTGCGAAATAACTCTAGACAAGGTTGAAATGTTATTGAAAACAATTTATAATATCATTATAATTAATAAAAATCATTCGTCCTCCAGGTATTAGACGAATTTGTTTATCCAGGAAGATTTATAAGGACAGTTTGGCCAACGATTTTGTAAGTTTGAATAATAATATTTAACACCTTAGCTTTGCAGACAAGGCCGAAGTTAAGCAACTGATAACAGTTATCGAAAATAACAAGAGATTATTGTTAGAAAATTTAAAATTTCTTTCCTTTTTTAGATGGTTGTCATATCAATGAAATCTCAAAAAACAAATAGTGATATTTGTATGATTAAAAATGAACAAATGTAAAAAATGTGATACGTTTCAGAATTTTTCTGAAATTTTCTTTCTTCTTTTTCCAATTCTAAAAATAATTCTCATTAAGTTTTAAAGCAATTTTATGCAAAAAATAAGTATTTTGCTATATTAAAAAACTTTGTTTTGTTAAAAATCTTTTAGATAGGAACTGCAGATTAAATATATTTGATTTAATTACCGACATTGAATCAAGAATTATTTATAAAATAATCAATTAAAAACTGAAATAATAAATAAACGTTATTTATACTCTTTTAAGAGAAATAAGAAAATTACTTTGATATTACATTTTGTCGTTGAAAAAAATTTATTCGAAAATGTAAAAAAATGTGGGGTTTTTTTTATTGTTTCTGTGCCCATTTCATTAATATCAAGAAATCATTATTCAAGTCATTTTCTTCAAATGACATTATTAAAAGATATTTTCACAATATTATTATATATTTCCAGATTATTATTTTTTTTGCTTGTTTAAGAAATAAATAACGATGTTTTTGTTGTTTTGCCACAAATTCTCAAATGAATTGAAACTTGAAGATTTTTTTTTCATTCTATTTAAACACAAATGTCTGAAATGCCGATTTTTAAAAAGTTGTATAACGATAAAGTCTTATTCCTAATTGTTAAAAGAAATAATTTGCTTTTGTAAGATAATATTTTTTGAGATAATATATGTATATGCTGACTATTATATTATAATTTTGCTGATTATACAGTTTTAAGTGAAGTTTTAGAATGCAAGTGGTAAGAGAGATTCATTACAATATCAAATTTTATTTATATTTTTAAATATTATTTTGCATTTAAAATTATTGCATGTAATTAAAAAAAATATGAATAATGTGAAGTGATTACAAAAGAGTCCCATAAATTTTAAGATCAACATCTTGGCAACCAACAAACATTATCATGGATAGCGTGTGCTGACCATGACAGTACTGTATAGTCTTATAATGTAATATAACTTACTACTGCAACTTAGTACTAAGACTATAATAAGTAGTATAATAATATAAAACCAACAGTAAGTCTGAAAAAATTTCAATCATAAATAATTTTTTTAAAATGAAATCCATGGTCGCAAATCTCAAGTTTTATGTGCTAACATTATAATTTATTAAGTTATTATTTGTCATAATTAATTAAGTCATTAACCAGTTTAAACAAGTTTTTAAAAATTACGTGACTTCTCTCTCTCTCTCTCTCTCTATTGATATTTTTTTTAAACTTTCATTTTCAATTTTTCTAGCTGGCAAACAAAGTTTTGGAGCTCGACCCATTTTAAGATAAAATAAAACCCAGTAATTTCGACGGAAAGTTCACTATTACTGGTAACTATTGCATATGTGGTAAAATCCAATGAGCGTAATGCAGATTGATATTAAAATTATGTTCAAATATTTACATTATTTTGAGAAATACAATTAGTAAGAATGCGCTTATAATATCATCAATTAATAAATATAAGTCGCGTTTTACAAAAGTGTGGTAGTTAAAACTAAAAGAGAGTTAAAAAAAATAATAATCCTCTGAGCGTGCTATTAATTACTTAAATTTAAGAAATTGTAAACAAACTGGTAGGTGACATCATTTCATAGAAACGACAAACAAAAAGCAATTGATAATAAATTTAATTAAATATCTCAAACAATAATGGCAAAACAAACCTCAAATGTCATGGGTCAGGTGACTCGATATCTACCAATGAAAAAAAAACACATTTCTTGCCTTCAAATTTCGGAGACACCAAAACCTCCTAATCAAAACAACATCATGTTCTCACATCATAATAAAATGAGGAATTTTAACAGATTTTTTTTTGTCCAATAAAGTAAGTCGGGGGAAAAAAAGAAACTCACTGAAATATTATTAATTAAGTCATACTTATGTGTGTCAAACCCTTCAATATAAATAAAAACTGCTTAAAAGTATTTCACATTGATAAATGCCCTTTTTGTTATGGCTACTGTTTGGTTTATCCTCGGTTGCTTCGCCATTACATTTTACACTGATTCTAAATAAAATAAAATAAAATCTTTGCAACAAAGGACTAGAAAAATTTATATTTTTAAAAAAATCAGTTCGATCAGTTTGAGAAAAACGAAAGTTAACTCCCCCTCGGTTTTTATTTCGAACCAATACATTAAGAAGAAACAGGAAATCCGAGCTTTTATTTGTTTTTTCAACATTTCCAAAATTTCTCAACATTCATTGTGTTTTTGTTTTTTTTTACGCATGCAAACATCTGCTTAGTTTACCGCTTTCTTTTTTCTGTAGATGGCACGCACTACCTTTTATCACTATTTTCACCATATCATTGTGTAGATGTGCCAGGTGTTTCGATTTCAAAATAAGCCGTATTTGAGATTTTTTTTCGAGGGTCATTTGCTGTTTATAGGAGGAATAAATAGTTGGAAAGATTTTTTTTCATTCCATCCTTTGTCTGCTTTTTATTTGGCTAGATCTAAAGCAGATGTTCGATTAATGAAGACAAAAATAACGGTGAAATATAAACCGGATTTTTTTTTTAATAAGAAAAGTACAGGTGAAAACTTTTAGAAAAGAGATATTGGCAATGCCTTTGTTTATTCGTTTTTGTAATTATATATATTAAAAAAACTGAATTTTTAAAAATATTATCTTTGTAAAGAAAACAAAGCATTGGTTTATCTTGTGAAATATTTATGTACAATTGCATTAAATTCAGTAATCTTATTTTTAGTAAAAATATTAATACAAACTTCTTCAGATTAATACAGATCGTAAAATATATGTATAAAAAATTTATAGAATTAATATAAATTCATAAGTAATTATTGCTCTTTAACTCTTGCCAATCCTTTGACAAGAATATAAATCAAAAAATGTATAAGATAAATAAATTAAGGTGTATAAAATTTCAAAATATACAGCAAATTTTAAGAAATGTGCTCCTTAGTTTTTAACCTTTAGTGAGTCCTTTTTGATCTTTTAAAGTGGCAGAAATGGTCTTGTATTTCTTTAAAATGTTTATTAAAGATATTTTGAAAGCATGGGTCAGTCTTCTTAACAGTTAAACGTCGTATTGGGGCAGTTGTCTTTTTATTAAAAAAAATCTCTATTTAGTATTTGTTGCTCTTTTTCCGACTTTCACTTTCAACATGCTTTTCTGGAATCTGAAAGCTTGAATAACTTTTTAAAACATCTTTAATAAAAACTTTTCTACTGTTTTTTTTTAATACAAGCGTTGCTGGATATATAGAAAAGTACACAGGAGTGATTTCCGAATTATTTTTTTAAATCTGTACTTCTTACTTCAATCTATATTTTTTCCAAAGCTTCTTATGTAAGACTTCAACAAACAATTTTTGTAGAAAAATCAATAATATTTTTATAACTTACATTAAAAAATTAAATACTAAATATTTGTAAGATTATGAAAATATTTGGGTTATATTAAAGTAAACTAAACAAACTATTAAAAAATATAGTAATTTCAATTATCAACGAGCCTACTGAGTTTTAAATATTTTCTCAAACAATAATTAATACTTTAAAGGTATAATTTTTCATACTTTATTCAATTAGTGTGAATGATTACCCCAAAACATTCTCATATTATCTCTGATAAATGTGTTATCTCAAAGAACGCCTTGTTGTATATTGGAGTACAATTTTTAGGAAATGTAAGTCTTTGTCTTGGTGAGTTTTTTGACGATTCACTCCTGCATGCAGTTAATAGTATCCGAAAATCGAATTTGTGTTTTAGACGTTTTTTAACATCAAACTGAAATAAATATTTGGCACAACGCTGAAAATCCTAAACAAAATTTCATATATTAGTCATTTCATTAAGTTTTTGAATAATCACGTTTACATGTTTGAATGCCGGCTTTCCGGCACAGGGGTAGCGCGTCTTCCTCGTGTTCTAGGAGTCCCGGGTTCGAGTCCCGGTTCGGGCATGGTTGTTCTTCTGTGTGCTATCTTTGAGATGTGTGAACTGTGCCCCCCTGTAAAAGGGGGCTGTGCAAGCAAATGTGGTGAGTGTGTAGCCAAGCCGTTCTCTTGGCCCTAGTTGGCGCTACTTAAAAAAACAAGAGACGCTCCTTTCGGCGTAAGTCTGCGGCTGTATCAGCAGGGGGCTTGTCTATAGGCAAGTGCCATAAGTAACAACATAATAACATGTTTGAATTATCGAGTTTACATTTAAGGGGTTTCCTTTAGTTTGATAACAACCTGTATATTTATTGAACTAAAAATGTACAATGCCTGCTAAAATAGCGAATTCGCTTCAGTATCCAGTGACTACCACTTTTCATAGATTATATTCCGCTAAGTTGTGAAATGCGGATAGATGACAGTATTTCCGGAGTTCTTAATTATTTAACTTCGATTTCCATCTCATTGGTCACTTTTTTACCACGTGTATATGAGGGTTGTATCGTTTCTGACTGCACCATTTTATTGTAACACAAAATTTCGTCTTGATTGCTTATATATCCAATTCAAGTGACTAAAAAATTTAAAGCAAATAAAAAAATATTTTATCTTATTAAATGTGATCGAGATTATCTGTCTTTGTTAATTTCACAATATTATCAAAAAATTAATAATATATGAAAAATATTTTAATTTAAAATATTATGATTATTTTATAAAAAATAAATGAGTTGCCAATTTTTTTTTAAAAAAAAGGAACTCTTCCATTTATTCATTATAATTTAATGCTTAGACCCCTCACAGTGGATAAAAAAATTTCTAAAATTTTCCATTTGATTGTGAGTTGGTATATTTTTTTTTTAAATCGCTACAATATTACGAGTTACCTACAATTTTTCATCCTCAAATGTCCACTTTAATTCGAGCTTATCCTAATGTTAATTGCAAATAACTCTTTTTATGGCTTTCCACGAACCCCTATTTTGACTAAATAAACATATCCTCACGCATGCGCAAAAGCTCGAGGGATTTAGAATCCGAGAACGAACAGTACAGAGCAACAATCTTCGGTAAACAATGATTTTTGGCGGGAAAATAGACAATGCCGTCAGAGTGGTTAAATATGAAATATGCAAGTATGTCCTTATTGTATAACTAGGACAAACGCGTATAGAGTTTCAATAATTTTAATTGCAAATATAATTTAAAAATAAGAATGAGACATACAGTGGCTCAAACAATTGAGAGTACCCCTTACTTTTACTTGATGAATCCGACTTTCAATACAAATAACACATTAACTAGAATTCCAAATTTTTACAAATAACCGATTTTTTTTACACATAACAGATCCGAGTGTGCGGCGATTGGCTCTCGCTAAATCTGTCCGTGGTCGCTAAGTCCTCCATATCGAGAGTTATATCACTGGGGGTACTGGGTCAGAGGTATCGTTCTCTATTCCAGGTCTAAATTACGATCCGAGATGTATGAATGAATATGCATGAATGTAGTCCGCCCCCTAAAAAGGGTTGTGACGTGTATGTAGCTAAGCCGTACTCTTGGCCCTAGAGGGCGCTATTTGTAAAACAAGAGACGTATATCTCCGGCTTAAAATCTGCTGATGTATCAGCGGGGCTTGTCCACATTAAGTGCCATTAATCACAACAACAACAACACATAACAGATGGTTTAATTTAAAGTAAAAATAAAGAAAAATCAACGAAAAACCTCTAAACTGAAAAAATATCAGAAGCATTTTAAATAAACATGCGCAGATGTTTACCTCAAGAAATTAAGAATACCCCGACGAAATTTTTGTAATATCTCGCAAAGAAAGAAAGTGTTAATATTTAATTGCATGTCTTTGGATTTTAAAAATGGCCTTTAAACGTCGTGGTACCGATTTTGGTACAGTCGTATTTTTAATGAAATTTGGATTTATGAGCCAAAAGTGAGGTGTACTCTGTATTGTTTGAGCCTTTGTATGGGTCCTGTTAATTTTTAAAAGGAATGAAATTACCTACACGACCTCTTTGACACTTCTGTGTTCCTTCCAAGAACAGTTTTTTCCTCATTAAGATGGACTCTTACCTTAAAACCATGTAAGGCAATGTAAAAGAAGTAACTTTCTTTTCAAAATACTGTAGCTTATTTTATGGCATTCCTGATTAAAATCTACAACGAATCTCGTTAGTACAGAATTATAATGATCTTTATTTGATCTTTAATTTGCAAAGAAAAGAAACGTTATCGTATTTCATTCGCGTGACGCTGAAAAAAAAATGAAACAGAAAGCATAACTTGTAAGGCTTATTTACTACCAATTAAATATGTAATAAGTTAAAAGGCCTGTGTGTAATTATGTTGAACATCCAATTAGTTTCTGGGAATCGCAAATGGGCGAATAAATTGCAGTCTATTTTAACGATTATGTCTGTTGTATTTTATGAGCATTAAATTATAAAAATTAGACGTTATTTGGTTTTAAAATTCATTAGTGAAATTTATTTCATTTTAAAAGTAAAAAACGCGCATTAAAAAGCGTTTAAATTCCGCAACTCTTTTTTAAATATAACTTAGTCTTGCTTCGGAAAATCAATGTACGTGATATTGAAAATTTATTTATTTCTGTGGGAGTCTAAACAAATTTTCTAAAAAAATTAGACCCTTCAGATCGCGGAGTTTTAGTGGCGCGATGTCTAGGGGTTTTTTTAATATTTACGGGTTAGTTTCTAAACCAAGATTAAAATAATGCAAATGAAGGATGAAGAGACTTATTTAGAAAAAATAAAAGAATTTATTTAGAGTTAAAGGGGAATATTTACAAGGGGGAGTATTAAAAGGGGAAATATTAAAAAGAATTAAAACATGGAGATATTAAGATATTAAATAAACAGAAAGTTAGATTATTTTCTCTAGGATGACGTTAGAAGTAGCAAAATATTGTGACTGAAAACATACTACCGCGTAGCTTTGAGAGCGGGAACCGCTAACGAGAGGAGAGCTCCTTTTCTTTCGGGTGTTAGTGGGGCCTCTGCCACAATATTAATTGGGACAGTTTTTCAAAAGCCCTATAGATGGCGCTGCTCTGGAGTGTTATACTAATTAAAAGTATCGTCCTCTGGGAAACGATCTAACCTTTTACAACTCTCGCTTTGATTTAGGTTACCATTGGATGTTGATAAAACATAAAGGAAGGCAAATTATGGTTAAATAAAAGATAACCTACATTTATTTGATCTTGACTCAATTAATTATAATTCAATTTTATACAATTAATTCCGTTTGGGCGGATTTGAAACAATATTGGCGCACTTGTTCCTCAGCACCTAGAAAGATTAATTTTAATATTAAAAAGTTTCTGAAACTCCGATTAAAAATATTTTTACAATATCTTAAAGTTTACTTTGACTTCAGTTTAATTTTTGTACTAGTTTTCTCTGTTTTTTAAAATTAATATTAAAAAACTATTTTCAGCATAATTTTTATCAAATCTTTTTTTTGTAGTAATTTTAAACATATCACTGTTTACTCCTATATATCATCCTCGGACTTCTGTGTTAAGTAAAGTTGTTTTTACCGAGACTTCCATTTTCACTTTTAATCTGTAGATTAAAATAAAAGTTTTAATATACGCGTCCCATAATTCCTCCATTAAACACTGTCTTTTAAAATTGTAAAGTTTTAACTGTTTGGCTTAATTTTGTCTCACGTATTAGAACATTTAAGATTTCAAAGCGCCGAAATGACATATCATATTTTATATTTTTAGTTTGAGTTCACAGTCTAAATTTTTTTAAAATGTTTTTCAAATTAATAATATTGCTGTATATTTTGTTAATAAAACATTTCTCCTTAGTTTTCCCCCCTAAAGATAGACTTTTTGGTGTATTTTTAACTTCGTAAGAGCTAGAGAAAAGGCTTTTTTTTAAAAAAAATCTATTTTTCAAATGATAACCAGTATTTTCATATCTTCAGACTCAAAATCTAAATATTAACGTTTGAAAACTCGATTACTCAACATGGAAAATTTAAATAAGAAGATTCTTGAAATTAAACGGATAGTGAGGCCTACACCAAGCCAAAAAATATTTCCGAAAATAAAAATAAAAAAAGATTAAAATGAAATCTGCTATGCTTATCTCAATATACCATGTCAGAACATCATTTCTTGAATGGCCAAGCACCGCGTGCTCGTGCGAGTTAAATTATATTTTCATTCATTTTAATCGTTTCGTTGAATGAGTCACTTTAGTATTGCAAAGGATCCAAAAAACTTTGTCTCGCATTCATTGTTTAAAAAAATATCACATTTCCTATTTATTTCATTTCACATAATCACGTGCTCAAAAGGACATTTTTCTAGGTTTTATTTGCTGTAGCAATTAATTTATTTTTTAAAAATCAGAGCTTTTGTAAATGAGATGGCAACGAGCTATTAAAAGCTGATTTTTTGAGATGCTCGTTCGGATTATAGAAATTTTATTTTTCGCCTATGGATTTTTGTTGACGCCAAAAACCTCATCCCCAAAACAACAACGTGTTCAGACATAATAATAATACACTAAACACTCTTCAGTAAGTGCAATTCAAATATTATGTATTTGATTTTAAATTAGATACATTATTAAATGGATATTCAAAATTCTTCAAAATAATTGGCGAATTTTCATTCTCATATTCACTTTGATTCTACTACCTTTTTAAAGTATTTTTAATTCAGCATTTATTTATTTTAATTCATTTTATAGATTTTGTAGAATGAAATTCTTCACACGTTAGCTTCAATTTTTTTTTTTTTTTTAAACTTTCGTATGCGAAGTTCACCTAGAGAAAGCGCTGCAATCTTAAAAATTTAACCTCGAAATTTCGACTAGTCTCCTCTCTTTACAGCACTCCGAATCCGAAAAATGCACCTTTTGAAAACGCGAATAATCGATTTGGGTTTTTTGACGAATCGGCACGTTCTCGTAACTGTGCTAGCTGAATAAAATCCGGTAGACAGTTTTACTATCTAAACTACTATCTGTATCAAATTTTTAAATAACTCCTCCCTCTTTTAACTATTAGTCGGACAAGATATAAATCTTCCGTGAATGATGGCTGAGCATATTTCATCACAGGATATCTGCAAATGAAAATGAAATCCGAAAATGAGTTAATGCAAGCATATAAATGACTTGATGCAATTCGAAAATATATTAATGTAGATAAATAAATGAGTTGATGCAATCAGAAAATATATTAATGTAAATAAATAAATGAGTTGATGCAATCAGAAAATATATTAATGTAAATATATAAATGGGTTAATGCAAATATATAAATGACTTAATACAATCTAAAAATATATTAATGCAAATATATAAATGAGTTAATGCAATCTAAAAATATATTAATGTAAATATATAAATG
>JAOUZG010037989.1:128311-160155 GCA_026289955.1 Argiope argentata | reverse complement strand
TCAGATAATCTGTTCACTGTACTACTCATCTTTCTCTTTCTATCCGAGCAATGATTGTCCCGGAATTGATATTTCACTTAAATGGTGGAGAGAAAGGTCTAAAATTCTGTTTTTATAGAATAATGAAATTCAAATTTTCAAAAGTGTTAACACACTAAACAAATAAAAACACAATTGGTTTTCCAGAGATGCAAAAGCTTAAAAACAGCTTTGAAAATGCCTCGGTGGTGACACACGCACCCTTCTTTTCTTTTCTATCCTTTTTTTTTCTTCACTACTTTTCTTTCTATAAGCCCTTTTTTCCCTTTGTTATTACTTTTTTTCTTCCCTGTTTAGACTTTATTTTGAGCAGGCATAGATTAAATATTCATACCGACTAATAATAAAAGCAACTATTTTCTTTCTTTTTTAAACATCCCGTTATCTATGAATGAAAACCAAATGGCTTCGCGCATTTCTTTCTAAACAAATCAAAATTTATTACTTCCTGCTATCTTACTCAGTTGGTGTGGGGGGAATGAAGATTTCTGGCGGGAAAGTAAGAAAAGTGTCGTTTTAACAATTTTCCTCGCAGTTTTATAATTTTTTTTCTCCATAAGAACAATCCTCGTGTCTTAACGAAAATATTTTTTAAAAATTAGCCGAATCGGTCCAGCCGTTCTCCAGTTTTGCGTTTAGCAACGCATTTCGAGTTGCATTTTTATTAATATAGATTTAAAAAATATTTGCAGATTCTTTGAGAAGAACTATACTTACAATTCGTAAGAATGTCGCTGATTTCCTAAAAAATACAATTATGAAATATTCAAAAGTCATTAAGTAGACAAAAAAAATTGCGAGTTACAAGAATGCGATAATTAAATTTAAAAAATGAGTTTGAAAACATCAAACGATCTTCTCACAATTCATTGCCATGAGAAATCAATTAAAAATCATTTTAAAAAACACAAACAACAAATTAAAGTACCATCTGAAAGTGACGTCACTTCACTGAAATGCTGAACAGTGTTGATGCCAAAATGTTAGGATGGTTTAAATCAATTTTAAATAAACATAATAATAATTAACAGTGGCTTAATTCTATATCTTGATTTTATTACTTACTAGCCGCCTTTGGCGACCAGTCGGTTCGCCAGTATTAATGCTCGCTAAAATTTTCATATAATATTTTATGTACCTGTGTCTCATAACAGGTTTTTCACCAAAATATTTTTAAACCAAACAAATTTTGATAATCATATAATTCATTTATAGTATTATTTTCTTCAGATAATCTGTTCACTGTACTACTCATCTTTCTCTTTCTATCCGAGCAATGATTGTCCCGGAATTGATATTTCACTTAAATGGTGGAGGGAAAGGTCTAAAATTATACGTTTTTATAGAATAATGAGATTCAAATTTTCATGAATGTAAACACACTAAACAAATAAAGACACAATTGGTTTTCAAGAGATGCGGAAGTTTAAAAACAGCTTGGAAAATGCCGAGCACAAAAAAAATAATGGTGACACACACACCCTTTTCTTTTTCTCCATTATTTTTCTTTCTACAAACCTTTTTTCCTTTGTTATTCTTTTTTTCTTCTCTACCCAGACTTTATTTTGGGCAGGCATGGATTAAATATCCATACAGACTAATAATAAAAGCAACTATTTTCTTTCTTTTTTAAACATTCCGTTATCTATAAATGAAAACCAACTGACTTCGCGTATTTCTTTCTAAACATATCATAATTTATTACTTCCTGTTATCTCACTCAGTTGGTGTGGGGGAGGAAATGAAATTTTTTGGCGGGAAAGTAAAAAAAAGTGTCGTTTTAACTATTTTCCTGGCAGTTTTTTTCATTTTTTCTCTCCATAAGAACCAGCCTCGTGTCTTAACGAAAATATTTTTTAAAAAATTAGCCGAATCGGTCGAGCGGTTCTCGAGTTTTGCGCTTAGCAAGGCATTTAGAGATCCATTTTTATTAATATAGATATTTTATCCTGTGAGAACATGATGTTATTTTGCTGAGGAAATTTTGATCTCTACGAAATTTACAAGCAGAAAATATTTTTATCTGCTTTTACCAGTATTTCATTATTATTATGTATGCTCCTTAGAAAGTAGATGCGTTTTTGATAAGTTTACCAGTATTGCTTTATTATTGCGTATGCTTCTTTGGCAGCAGACACGTTTTTTAAAAAGCTGGCGAAGAACTATGTCATTATAACAGTTATTTCATCTCAAAATCGGTCGAGCTCCAAAATTTTGCCAGCTAGAAAAATTGAAAATGGAAGTTTTTTAAAAATTATCATTATTTATATATATATCCCTATATATAGAGAGAGGGATAGAGACCGATAGAGAAGTCTCGTGACTTTTTGAAACAAGTTTAAATTGGTTAATGACAAATTAATTAAGATAAATAATGACTTAAAAAATATTAATATTCTTACCTGATAACTTGAAATTTACGATGGAAGATTTCATTTTTTTAAAAATAATTTTATTTCTGCCAATGTATGTCAGTAAAATGAATAATCAAGAAATTGTTATTGCCTTGTATAAATTTTATTTAGAATTTTATTTATTTTAAGCATCGTTATAGGAAATGAAGTAGAGATCTTGCAAGATTATTATTTAATTCTTTTTTAAATTTTAATATTAAAGAATAATTATATTCATTTAGAATTTCTTAGATGCCGAATACGGAAAATTAATAGCTATGTAAAGATATTTTATTATTATTATTTTTATAACTTTATTGTTATGACTGAAAACTTTCTGACTTAAAAAAAAACACTTTTTATTTAACATCAGGAAAAATGGAACTATCAGCTACATAAATATGGATGGAATTCTAAATCACAATTTTTCTTCGTTGCCAGTTCCTTTAACTCAATAACAATTTAATTAATTAGAAAGGGCAACAGGAAGTGGGAAATACAAGATGAGTGGCAACATTTATAAAAAATCATCATTAATAATCACATTTTTTAAAAAAAATTCTGTATAATTCTAAGAAATATGCCTCTCGTCATATCTTATTTTAAATTTATATAATAAGAAAATTATTTGCAAATTTCAAAAAATTTGCCCTTGAGATCTTCTCTAATCTGCCTTTTTAAGACCGACAAAAACATTTTTGGAATTTAGTACTTCTGTTTATGAAAATGACAACTCAAATACGTTTTGAGCATGACAAATGAAATTCGGTATGAGGTCGTTAAGCTAGATTTCTAGATATCTATCAAATTTTGATCTTTCTGTCAGTCCATTAATAGTATACTTCTTTTGTCTGTTTGTCCAAGCGCAGGGAAACTCGCTAACCACAAAACACTATATCTTGTCATTAAAATAATAATTCTGTAACAAATTTCAGTATCAATGTATTCAGTATTATGTTGCGTTATTGTTTATAAGTGTGTTGCAGTGTTGTTTGTTAGAGTTTTGTGTTAATGTCTGTTAGTGTATGGTGTTAGAGTTAATATTATGTGGTGTTAATGTCTGTTAGTGTGTTGCATTAATGTCTGTAAGAGTGTTGTGTTAATGTATGTTAGTGTATGGCGTTTAGTGCTAATATTTGTTAGTGTGTTGTGTTAACGTTTATTATCATGCCAGAACATGATGTTGTTTTGGGGATGTGGTTTGTGACGTCAACAAAAATCCTTAGACGAAAAATAAAAATTTTATTATCTGCATGGATATCTTTTTTTAAAAAAAACAACTTTTAATAACGTGTTGTCATCGCATTTACAAACGTTCTGATTTTTTAAAAAATAAGTTAATGTCTACAACAAATAAAACCTAGAAAAATGTCATTTTGGGCACGCGATTATATGAAATAAAATAAATAGGAAATGCGATACCATTTTTAAACAATCAATGCGAGACAAAGTTTTTTGGATCGTTTGCAATACTAAAGTGACTCATTCGATGAAACCATTAAAATGAGTAAAAATATTATTTAACGTGGTGCTTTTCCCGTTCAAGAATGATGTTCTGACATAATACATTGAAATATGCATAACAGATTTCATTTTAATCTTTTTAATATTTATATCTGATCGTGTATGAACGTTATAATTTAAGATGCAACGAGTTAAAAGAATGAAAATTGATGAGCGTTCTTCCGCCAAAATTGTACATTTTGTCAAATTTTACTTTGAATTCGTCATCGAGATGAGAAATTTCCCGAAATGCAAGACTTTTTTTCCGCCATTCAAAGGAGTTACACTAACAAATAAATAAGAATATGAAATACTTGGGAAGAAAAATTCTCAATTTTTAAAAGAAATATTCCCCATTTTTCTTTAAAGTTCAACAAAGTTTATTTATTAAGACTACATTTGCGAGTTGCTTTGATACAACAGGTAAAAAAATATTTTATCATTTTCATTTATTTACATTATATTTTTTCAAAAAGTCATTTCAGACGATCACCAGGCGAAAGCAAATATTTTCTTTACTACCAAACTCTAAGCAAGCACACATTAGTTAAGATCAACGTATTGAGTAGCGTTATGACTGTGATCTATTAAACTATCAATTCTGTATAAGTGTTTTTCTTACAGTATCTCTTAAGTTTAAAGTAAACTGTATCTTTATTTTTTATACAATATTCTCTTGCTTTGTGCTTTCTTCTTCAATGTTTTCCCGCCGCTTGTACCATTATTATTGGTCATTTCCGATTTTCTATGTTCTCTGTGTATTGATACATTTAAGTTTATATTTAAGGAATTTTATTCTCATTGCCTCTTATATCGCTCAAATTAGTTCGAATAAGGGCTCGAATAAGGTGGGGTTATAGGTAAAATGGCAATGCAATTAATTAAACAGAAAAATCTCAAGAATATCAGCCAAAAGGAATGGGAAGCTGATTGTATGAAAATAATTTGGATACTCCTAACGAACATTAAAAGATAATAGAGGATGTAAGAAATAAGAACTTTAGAGAATTAATCCATTTTAGATTATAACAGCAAGGCATGAAAATGAGCTGTTACAATTTTAAAGAATTTAATAGACAGCCAATTATACATCATATTACACTTAAAACTATACAATAATTCTATATTTAATCAATATTTAAATTTATAACTTAACATAATTAATTATGGATGTGGTTAGGTTTACATGCTCACAGTCTTGTAGTACTGTCATATTTTGGATAGGCAAGAAAATTGGCGCTTGATTGGCGCATTGGCATTGTTAGAAAGTGCTACAAGATTATATATTTCGCCAAGAAGCAGTAATTATGCTCCCGGAATTAATATTTGCTAATATTACAAATGTTATGATAATAATTAAAGTTTTAATGATCTATACCAAGAACATTTACTGTCTCATTGGTAATTGTATACCCATATAATAAGTAAGTATAAGTAAACCATATAAGAATTAACTTTTGAAAAAAAATATGTACCAGTATATTTTAACTAACCAACTTCTAGTCATTATAGAAACAAAATTATAAAGATAAAAAAATAAGTTATTAATTACTTTCTAGTAAAGAGAAAGTATAGAAATCGTCGAAAAATTCTAGCGTGTATAGAAAAACCGAATTTTTGAATAAAAAGGTTTCGAATTTGATATTTTCAAAAAATTCGTTTTGGCCCGTTTCCGAATTTTTGTCAAAAAAAGTATAATTAAAGAAAATATTTAATTTAATTTATGTAAAATAACAAAAACAACAACAAAGTCAAAATATATATTTAAAAAGAAATAAGGATTGCATATGCATAGTACAAAAAAAACCCGAAAATTTAAACAAAAATTTCAAATAGTATTTATATTATTTTCAGTAATTTTAATTTCTCTGAAGAAAATAGAATTTTAAATAACATAAAATATCCACTGAGAGGTGGCTAAATCTTGCTCTTATTTTGGAAACAAAATTGCCTAAAGTTGAAAATACTCGTACACTAGTTAATGAGCTAAGTTTTATATTTTTCATGGCATCAAATAACAAATCTAAATTTTTGGTTCTTTTATTTGTTGCAGCAAATAATGAAAATTCATCTTTCACTGTCTTTGGATTTGAATCCTTTGGAAAACAATATGTATATGATTGTATTCTTTCCGTATTTGATTTTATTCAAGAATATGTTTAAATTTGTTTTTTTTTCTTAAAATTTTTACATTTGTAAGAACCCTTTTTGCCATTTACATCAATATTCTCCTGCTTTTTATTGAAAAATATGTAAAATGTGTTCTATTGTATATCTGTAAAAGCAAACTACTTTAGAGTCAAGTAAACAATCTTTGAAATTTTAGACTTTCTTGTTTTAAAAAGCATTCATTTATATTACAAAAAAAAAAAAAAAAAAAAAAAAAAAAAAACAGCAAGCAACGCAAATGAAGTTAATTAGAAAAACTAATGTAAAACTAAGTTCATTACTAAAATGTATTCAGAAGTAAATTGAGTAAATTTTTATTATATTTTTCATTTGAGTCAGAATTTAATCATTTTTGAAAGAAAAAAAAATCGAAAATGGAAACATTGTAACTTATAAATCGAAAAAAAAAAATGTTGTCACCATCTGGCGACGAGCTTATTCTCTTCTTTCTTCGTTCAATGTCAACAGTTCGTGTCATTTTAAATGATTGCCAAACGATATTATTTTCATTCTGAAAACATTTCGGAATTACGGGGGGATTTGATCGTGATGAAGTAGCCGAAACCACCTGGCGTATTGTAATGTTTTTAGTCACTGAGCCAAACATTCGAACAGGCTCGCTAACATGTGAATCGGTGAACACAGCTTTCAACGCGGCAATCCCATGAGCCGGGCACGTGAAATATTCCTGAGTTGGTCGTATTTTTTCAAGGGCAGCATGCCTGTACCTCAGAGGCACTTTGGAAAATGTAAGTAGACGTTTACACTTATAAAAGGAAACGAAATTTGTTTCTTTCCTTGAAGAATTTAGGCGTGACTGGAATGGAACAATATTGCGATTTCCTCCGTCACTGAACGTTTACACTGACTCATCTTGACAGAGGAATGTTTACATTTCTTGGTATAACCTCAATAACTTGATCAAACGTGTGTAATTTTCGATTATGATGCGTTTTATACATGATAACCTCCCTAATCCTTGCTCAAAGTTTAATTCTGAAACCTTTAAAAGTAGGCATACGCTTCTAGTTTAAAAGAAAAAAGTATTAAACTGATTTTTTTTAAAATTCTGTTTGAGCTCATAAATGTAAGATGAAAAATTTACGAAATCTAAATATTTATTCATTAACTGGCTCTAACAGATAAAAATACTAAAATATTATATCCAGACTTACATTCTCAACAACACCAAAAAATTCTGCGATTCAAATTTAACGAGTTATGAGGCTTCGGATTTCATTGTTTTTGACCAATCAACTTCTACCAAGAGGGGACAATATTTTTTGAGCAATGGATCTTCCCCGAATTGTCATTAAAATGATCTAAAATCGTTTTAAATATTGGTATCCAAAGCAATATAATTTGGTTCACAAAAAACTGGAACTTTTTAAATTAGAATGTTAAAGAAGAAAAATTATTTTACAATTCGTGACAAATGGAATCGAGAGATTGAATAAAATTTTAATACCTTAATTTTTTTTATCAGTGTATTTATTGTCTTAAAAATCATAAGATATATTTTTTATGCCGTTTAAAGTATTTTTCAAATCAGATGTTTGTATATGCTGTAATTACTTGATCCTGTCCAAACAAATAAGAGGATAAGGTTTAAAATCAGTTTCTTTATTTACAACCTTATTTACATAAACACAACTCGTTCTCTTCTAGGTTAATATAATTGATAATATTCACAACACAGTTGGCAGTTAAACATGAATAGTTCCTCGTTTAATTTCGGAAAAACAAACTAGCAAGTAAAGCTAACAAGCTGTTAGAGCATCATGCTACTAAAGGGGTAACTCTAGGGATCCACCAATAATCATCGGGTGGATCTAAACTCAGAAGTCCGAATCACACGAAGCTTCTCTCACCTCCTTCCTTCAAAATGAAGATCCCGCGAAGACTTCGGAAACTCCGAAGTCTCTCTCGAACTTTCCAGCAGATCACTCTCTCCAGCCTTCCAAAAATCATACATTTTATTTTTTGTCAAAACTTTGTGTCTCATTGTAATTTAGTTTCCAGTTACTCAATAGTCCCCAGTTGACCTTGGGAATGTTCTTTGATGATCCACCCTCGTAGCCGACCTACCACAATAGAAGAAAGATTTACATCCGAAGGGTTTGACACTCTTTCCCTTTTTAAGATACGATTTATTTCTTTGGAAGGACGAAAAACACACGGTTCTTGCTCTGGACTCGACTTAATATTCAAATTATCCAATTAGGGGAGAGACTCCCCCTATCTGGCAATTTGGAGAGCGTACAAAGTGAGGGGGTTCCATAGTTCATGACACAGCTGGTCAGAAAAGCCAATTATAAAGTGTGGGAATCAGGGAATGTTACGGAGGTCAAAGAGATGTTACGGAGGTCAGAGCAAGGGAGATGAATCTTTGCAACATTCATCCAATCACAATGCATTTCTCCAAAGGTATAGAAATCAATCATTGGACCTCAGTTAGAATGGGCACCTTGTAGATTCTGGAAGAGTAAGGACCTGGTGATAATGTTTCAGCTTAATGTTGGAGAATTTGAGATTCGTATCTCGACTCCTTCACACATTCGTAGTTTTACATGAAAACGCCGAAGGACAAAATCAGATGTCGAGAGACAAATATCGCTCTCAGGTTTGGTGCTGAAGTTTGGACTAATTTGATAACTAAGAAGATAGCCTTTTTTTTATTCGACTTCCTCAGATAGCTGAATATGTCGAAATTTGGCACTGATTACAACTTTGGCATATCATGGATAATTTTGTTTAATTATATTAACGTTACGTTTCAAAGGATCACTAGGATTCATAATTAATCTAAGACCTTATAATTTTGATCAGCTGTCAAAATTAACGGTACCTGAGCTGGAACCCGCCTCTCCGAGCTTCCACAACACGCCAAGGGAAGGACGTTTGGCTTCAGCAGATCTGCTGTTGTTGTTTCTTGTGGCACTTGCCATGGACAAGCCTCCTGCCGATACAGCAGCGGATTTAAGCCGAAATGAGCGTCTCTTGTTATTGAAGTAGCACCAACTAGGACCAAGAGTAAGACTTAGCTATGCACTCACCACATTTGCTTGCACAACCCCTTTTTACAGGGGGGCACAGTCACACATCTCACAGATAGCACACAGAAGAACAAACATTCCCGAACCGGAACTCGAACCCAGGACTCCCAGGACACGAGGAAGACGCGCTACCACTGTGTCAGAAAGCTGGCTCAGCAGATCTAACATGCACCAAAGCCATGTCAGAAATATTACACGACGATTCTTCAGTGGAATCGGGTTTTGAACCTTGCCACCAGGTGGAATCGGATTTCTGATTTCAAAGCAGCCATCAGGTCACCTCGGATAACATATCAAGGAAAGATGATCTTCGAATGTGATACCATTCTTTTTTCTCCCTGACATCTTCAGAGATCAAGCAAGTGTGTATGCGCCCTAGAAACAAGTTATTTTTTTCATCTCTTGTCTTACTTTGTTTTGAAAAGTGGTTTAGAGCTTTAACATTTTATCTCCAAGGGACTTACTACAAGGTCAGGGACATCCGTATCCCTTTTATCTTACCCACTGTTTGCTCCTGCACTATTACGCCATTCGAATTTCGAACTCCAATTAACAGAGGAGAGATTTCTAGGGGTGAGACCAATTGCTGGTTGCCATCTAGGCAGCTGCCTAAGCCTCTAATGGTGGAACAAGAAAATTATCATTATCACGTATAATTTTATTCTTGGCTAGGAGAATTAAAAAAATTCTTATCTAAGACGCCACAAAATATATGCTCTAAAAAATATAAAATATTTCAATTAGGAAATATTACAAATATTACACTACAGTGATTTCCTACTTTGAACAATTTAAAATATTATTAAATAAATTAAGGTATAATTAATTACGTATTTATGATAAATTGAAATATTAATCGTTTAAGGCGACTAGGGACTTTAAAATGACTTTTTGTAATTTTCCCCTTAGCAATTCCCACACACAAAATTTTAAAGCTTTAAATAAATTTATTTATGAGTAAGGGGGGTTAATATATTTAATAGCGATAAATAACATCAATGAAAAATGCTTCAGACGCTCCAAATTTTTTCGAAAGTGTTTCAATTTTAACTATTACTTACTCTAACCTTTTTGAAGCAAAAGTTGATATTAATCTTGAAGTTAGAGAACGATATATTGAAATTAACCAATGTAATTGCTCAAATCTAATTAAACTTTAAAAAAACAGTAGTTTTAATTTATTATATTGATGAATTTTGATATTTCGTATTCAAACCTCAAGATTCATCCAAACTTTTGTTTTAAAAGGGTTTGAGTTAGTAATAATAAAAATTGAAGCGCTTCCTAACAAATTTGGATCGCGTTGAACGTTTTTCACTAACATTATTTATCACTAATATTGTATTATATTAACCCCCTAATTCATAAATAAATAAATATAATGGTTTTAAATTTTGTGTTTTATCTCCTATAGTGTTAGTCTTAATGCCTGTAAAATTTCAAATTGCTAAGGTAAAAATTTCAAAAAGTCATTTTAAAGGTCGCTGGTCACCTTAAGAGATTCTACTATTCTATTTGATGTCTTGTTTGTTAACCTATAATTTTTAATAATATATTTATTTGAAATTCAATATTTATTTATAAGTTAAAATAATAACTGAAAGTTTTCATGTATTCCTGTTGGTAAGAACATCATAAATTATCAAATGCAATAAGTGTTAAAGTAATTTTATTTCTTTAATCATTTTTTCATAATACAAGTATTTTTTAAAAATAAATAAATAAAACTTTATATATGTACATAGAGTTACTAAGATAAAAAGCTTTAACAAAATAAATTATTAAGTATTCATTTAAATTAAATTCCGTCTTGGAAAAAAAAACTTTTAGTGAGGCTTCAAAATTGCATTTAAAAATGAATGAAACTTTAAATATAAAGAAAAGAAATTCCCTCCTCAAGTATCGTTATAAAATTAATTTAAGAAAAATAAACTTCAAAAAAATACAAAATGAAATCTACGATCGCAAGTTTCAGGTTATTATGTGAGAATATTATTATTTTTTAAATCATTATTGGTCTTAATTAATTTAAGTCATTAACCAGTTTAAACCGGTTTGAAACAATCACGAGACTTCTCTATCGGTCTTTATCCCTCTATTATATATATATATATATATATATATATATATATATATATATATATATGATAATTTTTTTAACTTTCATTTTCAATTTTTTTTATGGCAAACAAAGTTTTGGGGCTTGACCGATTTTGAGATGAAATAAAGCCACGATGTCATAGTTCTTCGTCAGGCTTTTAAAAACACATCTGCTTTCAAAGAAATATACGTAATAATAATAATGCAATATTTGTACAAACAGGTAAAAAAATTCTTTAACCGACAATTTCCAGCGACCCTTAATCTTTATTTTTTGCCTGTAAATTTCGGATACACCAAAACAACATAATATTCTCACATGATAATTATTTTTCTACGTTTCCCTCTCAAGTAGACTCACTGTGAGAGATGGAAAACTTTCCTATTCAGCAATTTTATCATGCACGTTGATCGCTTCAGCTATGATCGCTTCAACTATGTCATGACCTCAATGTTTTAGTATTTGAACGCTTATTGATAGCTTATTGCAACCGTCGATAGCTCGGTTGGCAGATCGGTGGACTGAAGGTGGTGAAAGCAGACATCCATAGCTCGCTGGTTCGACTCCGGCTCGACGGTTTCGGCTCAATTCTATTCACACAACACGCACACAGCGGAAAAAGTTTATCGGAGTTCCCGCCCGTGATGGGCTACCTCCATATCTCTGTTGTTTGACTTTTAAAGTTTTGTATAGAAAGTAGTTGGGCTGCGAGAGCACATGGTGAGGTGATGATCGTCTTATGAAGTAGCGAGGAAGAGAGAATGCAGAGTCCTGGATGCCAGAATCGGGAGGCACACACAGCTTGAGTCTGACAGCCTTTTACAGTTCCCGGGAGGCGGGTGGAGAATCTTCTGGGCCAATCAGGCATCTTGGTTCTTATTGGACGGGTCGGGAAAATTCTTGAAGTTTTCAGCATTATCCATTTTGTCGCCAAATGGTTGAGAAGTTTGTCGCCAAGCCCTTTCATCACTAATGCTGCACCCTCTCAGCCCGCAACAGAACTGATCTTAAAACGGACTTTCTTACGATGGCATTGCCCGTGCTTGGAAGCAAAATTACGGGTTTATAACAATCTAATGAAATGTCCCCGACGAAATATGGAAATGGGGGACGAGAATATTCCTTTTATGAAAATATAAATGTTGTCACCGGTCTCCTATTTCTAGGATAATAAAAATGTGAGCACTTATGGTGATCAGGACTGGTCCAGTGTCCATGTATGCGAGAGGTTGGGGTGATAATATTTTTAATAGATAAGTTTCAAGAAGACCACCACAGCAGGTTTGCTGTGTGAAATTAAAACTCCGATTTTGGAAAGATGAAGCAATTCATTATCTATATATTTCCAAAAAAAGAAACATAGAGAAATTAAATTAACAGACTTCTGTAGGAATGAAATACACTAAAGTACGTTACGTTTCGGATACAATGCTTCCTCTTTGCGTACCGACATAAACGAGAAACTTAAATCTCAGTTACGATTGCTGTTTTCATAATTTCTGAAATTCCTTAGAATTTCAAATCCCATTTGTCATCCAACAAACACATACTTGTTACCACGAGACATATTTTCATTGACGTGTTCTCGTTATTTCACTCGTTTTTCTTTTTAATCTTTCCTTTCTAGAAAAAGAGTCATCATGCACTTGTCGTTCGTCACTATTTGAGCAACCGTTGTTCATCATATTTACCGATGGCATCATTTAGAGTTAAAAAGCATGTTATTGAACTTCTCCGTAACGATAGTAACATTTTCGCTGCCTCAACAAAATGGATATCTAATATCGAGAAAATGCCTTCTTTTTTTTATTCATTTTTATCATTTTTTCGCACAATAATATCTTTTGACAGTTACTTTGTTTTGTTTTTGTTGGAATGAAAGATAAACATTGCGACATTTATGGTTGTTTTTTTTTTTTTTTGCTATCGAATTCTTGATTTTGAAATATTCCAATGAAAATGCGTTTTTTGTTTTTATTTTGCTTTATTTCTTTTTCTCCGTTGCGTATCATAAGCTGTAGGGAATTTACGTGAGAGTTTGATATTTTTTTCTGATGCAGTATTTTTTATTAGCCTGACTTAAGTTTTAAGGCGTTTTTTTTAATGCTTATTTATACAGATGACTTTTTAAAAAACCAAAGTAAAAAATCGGAAATGTTCTATTCTTCACATATTAGTATACTTCGACAAAAGGATATCATTTAAAACATTTCGCCAAAAATGATTTGCAATCACATGCTCATAACTGCAACCATAAAAACAGTTGCATTTTTTCCCTTTGTAGTTTTATTCTTTAATATAATTATTAAGTGTTTCAGAATTAATGATTTAGTTTAGTTTGGTTGCATTAACAATCGGTTTCAAAGCAACACCTAGGGTTATTTTGGGACGGACAGAGTAATTTTGGTCAGATGACGAGGACGGCACCTGAACTGACATCCCCTCTCCAAACTTCCACACCACATCAAAGGGAAGATGTTTGATCATGGCGGATTTAAAGTGCACCAGACTCGCTTATACGAGGGTTCTTCAGGGGCATCGGGTGTCGAACCTGAATTCAGAATTCTTGCAGCAGATTTTAAAGTTTAGCTAAATACATATTGTACAGAAAGAAGGTCGCGATAAGAGTTTGAGACGAGCCGAGTAACATGACCACAATACAAAAGTTGACTTTGGTATCGTAGATGTTATCTGGCTTATGAAGCCAGCGCCACAGTACTCCCCCCACCAGTGAGTCAGTGGAGGGACGAACGATTTTTATCGCACCAAGCGTTATGGCAAGTTCCCGCTTTCTTGCGTCAAGTGAGTCTGACGACTTTACTTTGCTTGCATGCTTGAGTGAAGTCGGGGTGGGCGGCTCCGTTTGCTTGCGTTAAGTGTGTTTGACGACTTTGTTTTTGCTACTGGTAGATGGCGCCACGACTGTTGCAGGTGGATGCATCGCCAAGGTCACCAATGTACCGAAAGAAAGTCGCGATACGAATCTGCGACGCTAGGTTCAGTAACCGAGTAACATGACCATAATACAAAAGTCGACTTCGGTATCGTAGATGTTCTCTGGCTTATGAAGCTAGAGCCACAGTACTCCCCCCACCAGTGAGTCGGCGGAGGGACGAAAGATTTTTATAGCGCCAAGCGTTATGGCGAGTTGCTGCTTTCTTGCGTCAAGTGAGTCTGGCGACTTTGCTTTACTTGCTTGCGTCAAGTGTGTCTGAAGACTTTGCTTTGCTTGCTTGCTTGCTTAAGTGAGGGTTGGCAGCTTTGCTTGCGTCAAGTGTGTTTGACGACTTTGTTTTTGCTGCGGGTGGATGGCGCCACGACTGTTGCAGGAGGTTGCATCTCTAATGTCACCAATGTACCGAATGAAGGTCGCGATACAAACCTGCGGCGCTTGGTCCAGTAGCCGAGTAACATGATCAGAATACAAAAATCGATTTCGGTATCGTAGATATTATCGGGCTTATGAAGCTAGAGCCACAGTACTCCCCCGCCAGTGAGTCGGTGGAGGAACGAACGATTTTTATAGCACAAAGCGTTATGGCGAGTTGCTGTTTTTCTTGCGTCAAGTGAGTCTGACGACTTTGCTTTGCTTGCTTGCTTGCATGTAGCGAAGGTTGGCGGCTTTGTTTGCTTGCGTCAATGAGTTTGACGACTTTGTTTGTTTTTGCTGGGGGTAGATGGCGCCACGACTGCTGCGGAAGGTTGCGTTGCCAAGGTCACCAATGTACCGAATGAAGGTCGCGATACGAACCTATGGCGCTAGGTCCAGTAGCCGAGTAATATGACCATAATACAAAAAGTGACATCGGTGTTGTAAATGTTATCTGGCTTATGAAGATAGTGCCACACATATAGACAATTTTTTATGCATAGGAATACAAAAAGACTTTAAGTAAAAATTCCGAAAATAGACATAGGAATAAATGTATGCGTATATAAAACTGCTATTCATTCACAGCTTGGAATGTTTTGTTTAATGATTAAAAAGTATTATTAAAATTCGATTCTGTTAAACATTCTCTATACAGGTGCCCTTATATATCTACCGAAGTCAGTCTAATGCCTTGAATTGGTGTGAGGATTAGGTTTCGTGCGGAGCTACTGGCCATGTTTCAAAGCATCGAAGTCTACTTCAAAAGTTTTTATGCCGCTTCAAAATAAGATTTTAATGATTTCATATGTAAATTGAACTTCTACATTTGCCCTCCCTCCAGTATCAGTATATACAATCATCCATTGCAATCTAAAACGATAGGAGAAAATTGAAATATCCCGCCTTTTTGGTTTGCGCCATTATCGGAAACTAATTCTGTTTTGGCATCTGACAATCGAGACAGATTTCTTTTGTGTTTAGAGAGACTGATACATGGGTGTGCGAATAAACTTCTTAAGTATGAAAATATACCAAAGTCAGTGAACCTATGCCTGCAATTTTTATTGATATTTTCTATTCTTCCGTGATGGACAAAACTGAAAACATTTGGCAGTATTTTCTTTACTCTTCTTTCTTTCATTTTTTTAATTCCTACTATTAGTTTGCAATCTCTCTATATAAATTTTGTTCAAGATTTCAATCGTAAACTAAATACTTTTTATTGATCCATTGAGTTCAAGTAAATTTTGTTAAACTTGTAGAGGATGACATTTGATGTTAATACAGTTTTTTTCCCCCTTCAAATATTAATTAACTAGAAAATAACTTTCTCGCAAAAACTCTTCATTTCCCCGCCACCAAATAAGTAACGAACTCAGTGTGTTCCCCACCACCACCACGCCAATGAGGTTAGGCTTAACATATTTCCGATCGATTATTTCAAACGATTCTGTTCATTTTTTTAGTATTTGATGCATTTAAAATTAAACATTGTTAATGAATCGATTTTTCGGATTCATTTCGAATTACCTTTGAATTAGAATAAAGCAGAATAAAGGAAATTAAAAATTTCTTATCTGTATCGTGTTTTCTCAACTGACATAGAAAATTCACGCACTTGTGTTGCCACTATTGGAGTCGAAAATTCGCGCATGGGCAGTGCATTTTGATTTTTTTTTCGACCGATACGGACTTGATTTGTGCTGGCCGGAAGTAATTATTTGATAAATTATTTATATTAATTGTACTTATATGATACAAAGTAACTAAATTTTAAATTTTCTTTGTTGATCTAGGTACGAATTGATTTTAAAATTTTTTGTATTACTTTTTTTATTTATTTTTTAGATTCTCAGCATTCAGTTTTTTTCTATTTGTGGATCACTATTCATTTCAATTCGGCTAGGGATTTAATCTGAATGGACTTAAATTTTGTGGATTCAAAAGCTCTCTTCGCAGGGAAGCAAAGCTTTTAATATAATTCTATATTTACATTTAAAAGTGTAACAACGCCTCTTTTAAAAATTTATTTCTGAATCATTCCTTGAATGTACATGAGATTTTTCACTAAAACTTTCGTTAGCTAATCTGCGCTAGTAAAGTCTCTGACATTTTAACTGCATAATCACCCGTCTAGACGGAAAAATCTTTCAGTTGCATGCAAGATTAATTTCAGGAAACTGATTTTATATGCGCAGTCTTAGGCAAGCAGCTGTCTCCATAGCAGATTGCAAAAGGAAGGTAAACCCATCTTACGCTGCTCTTTTGTTACGTATTCCGATCTTTTAGTTTGCGTCGTGAACCCAAACAGCATTTCAAAAGTTATTGATCGAGGGTCGTCAGCCGTCGATAGCTCAGTTGGCAGAGCGGTGGACTGTAGGTGGAAGGAGGCAGACATCCATAGGTCGCTGGTTCGACTCCGGCTCGACGGAAAGTCTTTTTTAAAATATACATTTTTTTTGTTTTGATTGCTTTCAAAATTTTAGTACTGTACTGCAAGTATTCGATTGATTTCTTGTTGTTGTTGTTACTAATGGTACTTCCCATGGGCAAGCACACTGATGATCGTCAGCGATTTTAAGCCAAATGAGCGTCTCTTGTTTTTGGAAGTAGCGCCAACTAGGGCCATGAGCACGACTTAGCTGCACACTCATCGCATTCGTATGCACAGCCTTTTTCACCGGTGGGAGGGGGGCACATTCATACATCTCACAGATAGAGCACAGAAGCACAACCATATCCTAACAGGGACTCGAACCTGGAACAGGTCACGAGGAAGACGAGCTATCTCTGTGTCAGGACGCCGGCATCGATTTGCTTAGTTTTATTAATGTTAAGTTTAATTTAGTTAGTTTTAAAGCTGCAATATTTCATTTTTGGTCAGTCAATAATTTTGAAGTGCAATCAGATGAAGTGGAAGGCTCCTGAGCTGACATCCTCTCACCAAATATTTTCACTACACCAACGACCTTGAGTAATTGAGGAAATTATGGAAAGAGGGTCTTAAAATAAACGCATTTGAATTTCTCATCCTTCGTGCTGTAAAGTGTTGGCAAATCTATTAAAAAAGCTCTGTGACAGCTGAGGGTTAGTAAAAATTGAGTGTGTCATGATAGAACAATGGATTAACGTGCTTAAAATTAATTAAAACAGACAGTTTTCCTTTCTTTAACTGGTTATATTTTTATTGAAAGGTAAAGTGCACAGGATAGGGTTATGTCTGGAATAACACGTAGGACAAATGGCATTCACTGTTTTCCTGGCGCAAATGCGTTTTTGCGTTGAAATTTTCCATCCAAATGTGGTTGAATTTCGTTGATGCAGCGTTTCATTGTCTCCTTCAATGCACGCGCGCTTGTGATTTTGTTGGCATGGGCGTTTGACTTCATATAATCCCATAAAAAAGAAACCCATTGGTGTTAAATCACACGATCCAGGCTGCCAGTTCTCGAAGATTCGAACTGTGCCTGTCAGGCATTCTTATTATTTAAATATTGTTCAATAATGAAAACATGTTATTCCATCATGTCATGTAACGTATATATATATATATATATATATATATATAATTTGGTTTGCAACACATTACTGCACAAATAGTGGAAAATTTGAATCGTGCGATAATTTTGAAATACCCTGCAGAAAATAAATTTATAACTTCTTGAACGGAATAAAAAAGACTTGTAGAAAAATTTTCTATTCGATTTTCTCGCATATTAATTCACAGGTTAGTTTCGCATGAGTAATTTTCACCCTCAGTCTAATCAGCTCACACCATCAAATTAATTTAAAGATGAATAATCTCAATTTCAATCAAGCAATAGCAAATATGTAATATAATTAAATAGATTTTTTTTTAAATCATAAGCTCAAATGATGGCAGCGACCATGTTATCAGAGTATTTTTGAAGTCCTACTATTAGCTCACACTCTCCCTATATATATATATATATATATATATATATATATATATATATATATATATAGTTTACATTTTCAATCGTTCATAAAATACTTCATCCAATTCATCCAATGAAGTTCAAGTAATTTAAAAAAAAAAAAACTTGTAGTGGATGACACTTGATGTCGATACAGATTTTGACGCTTCATGTTAATACAGATTTTTCAAATACTATTTCATTATTTTTTATTAATTGATTAAAAACTAACTTTATCGCCAGAAATCTTGATTTCCCCACCACCGAATAAGTAATTAGTTCAGTTTGCTTTTTACGCACACTAATAATGTTAGGCTTAACACGTTTTCGGCTGATTATTTCAAACGATTCGGTTTAGTTTCTTAATGTTCGATTAATTTAAAATCAAACATTGTTAATTAATAGAATTTACCGACTTATTTTGAAATACTGTTGCATTAAAATAATACAGATTAAAGAAAATTAGAAATTTCTAATCTGTATTGCGTTCCCCGACTGGGTAGGAAAATCACGCATTTTGCGTCGAAAAAATTGGCTTTGAATACTCTATTGGCGTTGAAAAGTCAACGCTAGTGTAATTTAATAAACTTATAAACCCAAATATTTATATATTTATAAACCCATAAATATTTTTAAACCCGTTCCTCACAAATGTGATCAACAATTAAATGTTTTGTAATTTCAGTCTCTTTTTCCAGTTCAGTTAATTTGCTGTTTAAAACTGCTCATAAGGAAACTGCAAGTAAACAATATTATCTGATTTTGAAGGTTGGGAAGAGAAAAAGCGGAGGAAAAGCTGCCAGAATTTCATTGCTTCTGGGTCGATCGAAGTCTTAATCAGACCATGACGAACAAACGGACGTTCGTTTAGCCGATTTTATACAAATTTTTGTAAAAGTTGCAATCTTTAGCGAAAAACGGTGGTATGATTCCAAACATGATTTTTTCAGATTCAAATCAGGCTTAAGATACGGAGATTCGTCATTTCTCAGGGGCAAATTTTTAACCAATGTCTGTATCTCTAAGAATAATAATAATATGAGAGTGTGTTGCCGCTCTATAGACCAGACGTTTGAAGCACAAGTACCAAATTTAGTAAATATATACGTTTGGAAAGTGGAAATGCACACTTAAGATTGATTTTTTTGGAAATTTTAATTACAGTTTAAATTAATGAAATGTAAGTGAAATTTGACATTTTCCAGCAATAGTTCCAAAATTATGACAACATGAAAATGATTTTTCGTGATGATGTGAAAATGATTTTTCTTTCTTTAAATTGTATTAAAATTCAAAATATTATCTTTTCAAATTATACTGATTTAATCATAATTTTTTTTCTCAATTTAACAATTTTTTTTAACTTCCTCATTATCAACAACAGATCAATGGCATTGCTACCCAGCAATTTAAACTGCTTTTTTTGTTTGTTTGTTTCAACAGATGTTAAATCTCGTGATTAACTTTCATTGATGAAGGTTAAATAAAAATTCTATTTAATATCTCTTTAGTTCACGAGACAAACAAAAAAAATTTTGAAATGAAATTCCGCAAATCTGGATGAACATAACTGCACATTTATGTTTTTAATGCGACTGTGACGTCACGGGATATATCACCAATGGAAAGGTTGTTGTTATTTCTTATGGCGCTTGCTATGGTCAAGTTTGCTGGGGTAGTCAGCGATTTAAGCCTAATCAGCCAAGAGTACGACTTTTGCAACTTACTCACCACATTCACTTGTACAGCCCCTTTTTACAGGGGGCACATTCACACACCTTACAGATAATCATAGAAGAACAACCATGACCGAATCGGGATTCGAGCCCGTGACGTCCAGATCCCGAGGAAGACGCGCTATCTCTAAGGTGGGACGCCGACAATGGAAAGGTTCATGTACACATTGGATAGAGCCTAATTAACACGTGTGTGCGTGCGTGCGTGTGTGTGTGCGCATGTGCGTGTGTGTGTGATAATATTTTAAACTATTAATTTTAATCCTAATTAATTTCCAAAGCACTATCTTAATTTAACCAATAGTAACTTCATTCTAAAATATTCTTTTATTTCCTAATCTCTTCCACTTATTCTAGTTAATTAATTCATCAGCACCTTTTGTAAAATTGCTGAAACAGCTAAACACCGGCTACTTTCCCACACTCTATGTGAGAGATGAAAATTGTCCAGACAAGCACATTCTTTTAAAAAGATCCCTGTTTTTCCATTGCCTCTTATGCGTGCGTCATGGAAATCCCCATTCGAAAACTGATTTTATAAGCTCTATAAAAAATACTCTCCCTATCAAAATTTTACTGTATTTAAGTCCACTGATAATGTTATCCCACCTTGCTTTACACTTCTGCTTTTCTACCGTGCTGTGTGTGTGTATATGTATATAGGTCTTTAGTACCTAACAGTTTAAGGCAAGCGTGGATATGAAATTATATCTAAACGATTCAAATGAAATGATCTATTACAAAAATCCACAGCGAACCAACTGGTCATCAAAGGCTACTAGCAAACAAAAAGCAAAATGAACTTTAAAATCAAGCATGGAAGTTATCTCTGTCTTCATGCGTAACCATGAAGCAATTATCTCCTATCTTATGAATGCAAAATAGGAATAGATGGAGAAGAGGGGAGGTTCAAGAGTGCATTTTAAATCAATTTTCCCCCCTTTCTCTGAAGCATGTTTCCATTTGCCTAATTTCTCTCTGCGAAATCTTTAGAAGCAATCAAAAAGCTCGTTTTTGTTTTTTTTCAAGCACGCCAATACTTGGCAAAAATTGCCTAGCAAAGATAAAGGTTTAGCTTCCTTTATATATACATATATGTTTTGCATATGTAAAGTGTTTTCGATCGAGAAGAATTTTCATCGATTTTATCCTGTTATCTCCCCTTTGTTAGTGTTTTGTTTTCGTGACGTTCTGAGAGGGAATGTTGATTACATTTTGGAAAGAAAGTAGGGAAAATATTTTGTTATCAGAAGCGGGTTTCTATTTGAATGTGCAAGTCGATTTTGTTTATTTGCTCAAGAGAAAGTTGGCGATGATTACTGGAAACAATCGCCCACTTTTTCACGATAATGGCACTTTCTTTTCAAAAATGCGTAATTGTTGTTTTAATATATATATATATATATATAATCAGGATATGAAATATTTATAAAGCATAAGTCACTAATGAAAATGGCGGAAGAAATGTGTGTTATAAATGATGAAAATAAGGTTAAAAAATAAAAAGCTTTTTTTAAAACATCACTTTATATTTATGCCAAACTATAAAAACATTAATTTTTTAATGCAAAATATACTGGTCAAATAAATCTAAAACACAAAACAAATTATATAAGCGCGAGATACAAACCGCAACTAAATGGAAATTTTGATTATTACTTTCTCATACATTCAGTATAGCGAAAGTAAATTAAACTTTAAAAAAATTCGAACTAAAAATTTTGACAATTCAGACCTTTCAGACCTAACTGAGCTCGAAAAATACATTTTTGAGAAATGTCTGTCTGTCACACACAAAGATCTTACACAAACGCTTTGAGCTTTTTGGTTGAAATTTGGCATATAATCTTTCCATCAAATTTGTAGATTTATATCACATTTTATTTACAATCGGTTGTTGTTACTAATGGCACTTACAATAGACCATCCCGCTGACAAGGGCAGCGATTTTTTAGTCGTGGGCAGGGCCCGACTTAGCCTAGTTGGGGCCCAGGGCAAATACTTCTTTGGGGCCCCTCTTTGCTTCACTACTTTATTAATGAAGAACATCCATTAAAAAAGGCAATCTAAAATAAAAATGTATTCGATTTGGGGGCCGCACTTAAGTAGGGGCCCGGGGCAAATGCCCCGTATGCCCTTGCCTTAGTCAGAACAAACTCATCACAGTCGCTTGCACAGCACTATGATAAGTGATACACCTCACAGATAGCACACAGAAGAGCAACCATACCCTAACCGGGACGCGAACCCGGGACGCCCAGATCACGATTAAGACGGGCTACCTCTGTGCCAGGATGCATGCGTAATTCGAATCTCTAACGACCCATTTCATTAGGGGCTTATTATATTTATTCAGTAATAAATATTTCGTGTTCTCACAAGTAATGTTTGTATAAAATATTGCTGAATTCTAATGAATTTTGGATGAACAAAAAAAACAAAAGAACACACTAACTGCAAAATTTCAAAAAGAAAAATTTTAAGAATATAACTTTGTATACAGTTCTAGCATCTAAAGAATAAATTTGTAGAGAAATTTGAATGAGATTGGTCAATGAATTGAATATTTGTCCTTGTGTGCATTCGTATGCATGTAAACATGTTAATTCAGAACTACGACGACATAGATAAATGATATTTACGTACTAGAACGTCGACGCCAGTTGTTTAGTAACTCATTGGCGGCGAATTCAAATTTGACGATAAACCATTAACGCCAACGAAACCAACAAAAGGGCGGACGACAGTTAAAATTTGAACAATTCTTTAAATAATGGCGGTTTTTTTTTTTTTGCTTTATTGGCTATTTAGCAACTCATTGGCGACGCCTTCAAATTTGGCGATAATGATCGACGGTCTAATACGTAAGTACCAAATGAAATAACAATTTTAGAGAAAATAATTGTTATTGAAGCTGTAAATAAATATTAGATTTTCCCGGCATTAAGAAGCACAAAGCTTCTGTGTTATGATACTATCACATGGCCTTCACTGCGCCCTGTACACGTCATTTTTATGCAGAGAGAGGGGCGATAACATCTTTTGTTAGGAAATATCCATGTAAGTCCCGTTGAGATCACTCCCTCTGGTTACATTGCAATAATTCGTTTACAGTCATGGACGAATCTCTTATCTACTTATTTTACATTTCTGCACAGTACTCAAGGTACTCAGAAGATATCGCATCCGTAGTGTTACAAAACTGTGTTTTATCTGTTTGGCGAAAGATGACGCCATAGATTCAATAAGTATGCCTCATTTGTCCTTGAAGATCGTTCAACCAACACCTTTGTCCTGAAATTTCTCAGTGGAAGTCTCGCTCTGGTGATTTTTTTTTTTTTTTGGAAGTAAAACTCGGTTTTTAACACAGTTGTCTGTCTTCACAGATGCGCAAATGTTTATCTTCTTTTGTTGTATGGGAATTTCTTTGTTTTGTTTTTTTGGTTAATATTGTTATGAATTTTGTGTAAATTAGATGTAAATATTGCAAATATTTCTGAATTGTTGTGTAAATATAAACAAAAAATCTGCCAAATCCAAAAATAATGATGAGTTTATTCTCATTTAACCTAGTTTATCTAACCAAACTCCTAATCAGTACCATGACATCTTCTGTTGACTAAATTAATCGGGAAATACATGCGAGATGGCATTCATAAATGACATTTGTGTTGGATATCTGACATGATTCCTCTATTTGTGACTTAGTAATGATGGGAGATTTTCAGGGGAAACTAGCCCACACTATGTTTGGCTTGAGGAAATCTTCCTTCTGCCAACCAGATCATCAGAAGGCAGTTTGTAATTAAAGCATCTTTTGATTTGTGTCTGAATAACTTTGCTGAATAGCATAGAAAGATTATAGAACTAACAATGTTGTCTTCCGAGTTATATTCTTCAACCTATTAGGCCATTGAATATATATATATATATATGATTGGTACATTTTGTTAACTTTGAAATTCAATTTTCAAGTAATTCTTAAAATGTTATTGCTGTTGTTAATTTTTATGTCAAACGCAAATATGTTGTTGTTACTAATGGCACTTGCCATCGACAAGCACGCTGACGGCCATCAGCTATTTTAAACCGAATGAGCATCTCTTGTTTTTGACGCAGCGCCAACTAGGACCAAGAGTACGACTTAGCTACACAATCATCACATTCACTTGCACAGTCCCTTTTTACATAGGGGGGGGGTACATTCTCACTCCTCACAGATAGTACACAGAAAAACTGTAAGCCATACTGTAAGCGGGACTCGAACCCAGGACGCCCATATCAAGAGGAAGAAGCGCTACCTCTGTGCTTTGAAAACGGAGATATATCGAAAAATACGAATGATTTTCTTAATTTTTATTAGAAGAAAAATAAGCTCTCTTGTGTTATGCCAAAAGAGCCAGATACCAAAGGAACAGCAACATGGCGCGAAAAATGAAGTGAATGGCGCAAGATTAACAAATAATTAGTATATTAATTTCTCTTATTAACACCAAAATTGTAATGGGTGAAATAAAAAGTGCTCACGACACCAATTTCTTTAATACACTAGATTTTTTTTAAAAAAGTTTGTTCATTCAATTTTTTTTTTCATCTAAAAATTCATACAATTTCTGCCAGCCGTTATCCATTAAAAAGTGAATTATACAAAAAATATGAGAAATCAAGAAAATATTCTACGAAAAGATCGGAATTTCTGATCAGTTTTTAAAAGAAATTGATTTATTTCTGTCATTAAATGCCAGAATTCCACTTCACATTTGCATTTAAATCTTGTAGCTCATTCTGTCTTTGAGTTATAGTAATATAAATAAACAAAATAAAAATAAAAATAAACCTACGGTCACAAACTTCAAGTTATCATGTGAGAACATTATTATTTTTAAGTGATTATTTGTCTTCATTAATTTAAGTCATTAACCAGTTTAAACCAGTTTGACAATTTACAAGACTTTTCTCTCTCTCTCTAATGATAATTTTTTAAAGTCTCATTTTCAATTTTTCTAGCTGGCAAACAAAGTTTCGGAGCTCGACCGATTTTAAGATGAAAAAACAAAGTAATTTCGATGAAAGGTTCACTATTACTGGAAGCCATTGTATATGTGGTAAAATCCAGTGAACGTAATGCAGATTAATATTAAAATTATATTCTAATAATTACAGTATTTCGAGAAATACAATTAGTTAGAATGCGCTTATAATATCATCAAAGAATGAATAAAAGTTGCGTTTTACTGAATTGTAATAGTTAAAACTGAAAAAGAATTAAAAAAACACCAAACGATAATCTTATGATAGCTAGATTAATTATATAAAAGAAAGAAATCGGAAACAAACTGGGAGATGACGTCATTTCATAGAAACGACAAACAAAAAGCAATTGATAGTAATTTTATAATTAAATATCTCAAACAATACTGTCAAAGCAAACTTAAAATGCTATGGGTCAGGTGACTCGCTATCTACCAAATATAAAACGAATATTTCTTGCCTAAAGTTTTTTGGATACACCCCAAAACCCCTTAACCAAAACAACATCGTGTTCTCACGTGATAATACGATATTATAGACATAATACCAAAAATGTGGTTTTCATACCAATACAGATTTAAAATTCCGGAAATAATTAAAATCATCTTGAAGTTGATAAATTTAAATTTTAAAAAGTCGTTGAAGTGCTCGTTGTCAAAGATTTCCCTACTCATAATTGCACTTAAGGCACCACCATAGCCCACTGTTTAAGTAAACCTAGAACAAACAAATTTTAATCTTGGAACATCCCTATGTCCTCTTTCAAAGAATCCGAAAGGCTAGTTACCTCTGTTTAAAAAAAAAGTGAAAAGAGAAAAATCGAGTTGACGTCATCTAATCATACCTGACGCCGGCCAGAACCAGATTTCGAGTGAATTTCTTGTACTTAAAAAAATACAAGAAACAAGCTTCCCTTTCCATCTCCTATGTATTTACTGAAAGAAAAAAAAAGAATGCGAGAAGAATCGTCAACCCTCCAGTATCGGAAAAATTGTTGATTTTTTGAACTGTTGTTAACAGAACGCCTACCTTTTACAGCAGCATCTTAGTTAACGTTTGGCGAGTTCGTAAATAAGCTACCAGTCAAGCCTTCGGGCTGTTTTGTAGCTTATCGTTTGGATTTTTCCTGTTCCATTTACTTTATTTTTGAACGATAAAGTATATCTGCCGAGGAGAAATGTTGCATTGGTTTGGGATATTGGTCAGATATATATTTAAATGAGTCAAAAATGCGTAATGCAAACGTGATTAATTTCTGAGAATATTGAGTTAACTTAGCTGTTGATCATTGAATAAAAATAGCAATTTTTGTATTATGATAAACATTGAATGAATCCGTGATTGTAGTTATAAATTGTTAAGTATAATAGCTTAAGTAAAATATTTTTTTAACTATAGATTTTTCCCCCTTCATATTTGAAGATAAATATTGTGACTGTCAAAAGTTTGACTAGAGAATTTTTTTGAATCTGAAAGTTTTCGATCTAATCTAAAACCTATGCATATATGTATGTGAGTGTGAATATATAATGATGTTTACAAATTTAATTTAATTTAATTTGTTGTTGTTGTTGTTGTAGATGATGATGATGATGTCGCGTCCGTTTTACAACTGAAAGGGGAAACCCCTGAGTACCCGAGGGCAGAAGTCTAACTTCAAGCTTAAATGAAAATGACACTCATAACCCCTTTTTATAGGGAGGGGAGGCTAATTCATACTCTTCACAGATAGAACATAGAATAACGAACAACTATGTCCGAACCTGGACACCCAGGACGGCGGCAATTTCTTAATTTTCATATTAATTTCGCACAGTTAACTTTATTCTAAAATATTCTCTTATTACCTTATCCAATTCCACTTTTATTTATGTAATTAAAGCAACAACTCGAACTCTGTAAAAGTAATAACATACAAATGTTTCAAGCTAAGCGAATTCTTTGAAAAGATATCTATAGTTCTCTATCTGAATCGACACATGTATAAAAATCCCTTTCAGCATATCATAATATAAAAACACCGGGGAAATATTTCTCTCTCTTTCTTTTTTCTTATGTCGCGCTATACATCGACTTATCTCGTCGTCTCTTGCTTGTACATAAATTATGCCTCCCAGAAAGGAAGAAAACAAAGTTTAAAATTATCTTTGAGTCCATCTAAAATGGCTTCGAGTGCTGAAAAATATGTACTTAGATTTTGTATGTATGTAAATATATTTTAATAGTTGAGTGGTCAAAAAGAGAGGACACTTTTGAAAATTTTATCTTCGATTTATCTCATCTGGGAGGCAGTAACAAATAACAAGCAACATTAAGATGTACAGAAACCAAATTATATAAGAAACAACATTAATTTGTGCAGAAACAAAAAGATACATCACTCTACGTCGCGACGAGAGACCGAAGAGATCGAAATTTTTCCTTTCAGTGATTTTTCTATGAGATTTTGATGGGAATTTCTTTGAAAAGTGTAGATTGAGGAAACATAATCATAAATATCATTAAAATAGTGTTGTAAGCATTAAGGATTTTTATCCCTTTACTCGGACTGTGAAAAAATATTGAAGGTTGAATTGCAGTTCTATAGAGTTCCTGTAACATTAATTAAATAAATAAAAAGGAAGAAATTGATCAGGAAATAAGAGAACATTTTAGAATGAAGCTAATATGAGTTGGATTAAGATAAAAATTAGGAAATTAATTAGGATTTAAATCAGATCTATATTAGAACATTTTTATTTCGGTTTTCGAAAGCAATAACCCGAAAACAAAACAAACTAGATGGGTGAAATCTGGCATATTTTCTTTTCTACGAAAATTGATTTTCATAAAATTATGAGTGAAATCATCAAGTACTCTGTCAGTCGACGTAAACTATGTAACTATGCAAAATTTATAACTCAAACGTATTGATTGGATAAAATTTAACATTAGTTTTACAGCCAGAATTATCGGTTTGTAACAAACGTTGGATAACTCCGTCTGTTGGTGTAGTGCTTGTCTGAACATGATAAACTAGATGGATAAATTTTAGCATACGTTTTTATACCAAAATGACATTTAATCCTCCAAAATCTGTCAAATCATTCACCTTTGTATACATGAAGACAACACACAGCAAAAACACGACCAAATGAAAGCTAATGAAATGAAATTTATAAAGCTAGCCAACAAGTTAAGTCAATGAAGATGAATGAATTTTATCACGAGATCTTTACACTACATGCATTTGCATCAAATTTCAGATTAAAACTATGTCACTGCATATATATCTATTAATGTGCACACGATTTTCTTTCATAGAAATATAATACATTCTCGTGGATCCGGTTAGCGACTATCCGGCTTCCGAAATTATCCGGTTTACTTTTCATTTATCGTAATTAGATGAGGAAGGTAAAGAGTTGCATTGCCAATTTTGCTACAGCACTTGATATGGGTTTCTGCTACTATCCTCTTACGTGTCATGTGCGAAATACAAGTTGTGGCAGGAAATGAGCAGCGTTCTGCTCGTTGTTCATTGTCATCAATTAAAGACTTTTTCGAAAGCTTTTGACTAGTATCTTAGGGTTATCTTTTCACATATGTGTAATCATTTATCAGCAAAAAAAACCCTTTTGAGTCAACTTTTTAAAAAACTAGACCTAGGATTTACGTTAATATTTTGTTACCTACATTTAAGATAGGCATTAAAGAATTTGTATTATAATGTAAACAGTTTTTATGCTGTAACTTGCTTTTTCTCTCATAAATTATTGAAACGTGCATAGTATATAAACATATATAAACTACTAGCACAGAGCCTTCTACTTTTATGCGTTACCGGCAACTGCTTCTGTGATTCAACTGGCCGCGTCCACATTGTATGTGGCTTGAGATAAATAGAAGGTTAGTACTCAAAAAGAAATGAAAAAATACCTATTATAATAGAACATAGCAATGTATTATCATGTCAGAACATGGTATTGTTTTTGGGATAATTCTTTTGGCGTCAACAAAAATCCGAAGGCGGGAAAAAAACACCGTAGGCTTAAAAATTGAAATTTTGTTATCTGCACGAGCATCTCAAAAATTCAGCTTTTAATGACGCATTGCATTGCATTTACAAAAACTCTGATTTAAAAATAATAAGTTAATGACTACAGCAAATAAAACCTAGAAAAATGTCATTTTCAGCTCGTGATTATAGAAAATGAAATAAATAGGAAATGGGATATTTTTGTTAAACGATCAATGTCAGACAAAGTTTTTTTGGATCGTTTGCAATACTAAAGTGACTCATTCGATGAAACCATTAAAATGAATAAAAATATAATTTAACTCGCACGAGCACGTGGTGCTTGGCCGTTCAAGAATGGTGTTCTGACATGATACATTGAAATACGCATAGCAGATTTCATTTTAATATATTTTTTTCTTCTGGTCTGCTGGTTGGCAAATAAATGAGCACAGAATTCTAACCTATCCGGCTTTTTGTTATCCGGCATGCCCTCCCGCCACATTTACTCGCGAACGTATTGCTTATCGTATTTTTGGAAACAATTGTGAAAGTCGATAGCTGTTTGGCTACCATTCAATTGGCGTATCATGGACAAATATGGCTTTTGAGCCAAAAAAGAAAAAAAATCATAAACACCAACACAAACAAAACAGAACAAAAAAATGGAAAAGAAAATCTCACCTATTGTTTTGTAGCAAACAGCATAAAAATCTATCAAAAACCGTATTCTATTGAACAGTTGAATGACACTGCTTAGATAAAAAGAATGTAAAATTATTTCTTAAAATAAAAGTGTTTCGTACAAATAATTGTTTTAAATTTCAGAACAGACTGGCTGAAAACCAAAAATATTGTTCGGACAGCAGTGATTACATATTGATAAGCAGAAGGATATTATTCACATTTTTATATCCGCTTTTAAAACACTTCCTGATTCTATCCCCCCCCCCTCTTGAGACTGTCAGCATGCAGCCTCGCTTCTCCCATTGCTTTGTGCGTCGCCAACCTTCCCACTCCCTAACACTTCCTAGATGCCGATCAGAAACAAACCAAACACAACGGAAACTGCATCGTTTGTTTTGTGAATCAGTGCTTCTGGCAAACGAAAAGTGCTCACCGTACGTATGGAAAACGATGGGCCTTCGCGGAAGTCAGACCTCTCTCTCACTTATCAATGCGTTTTCAACTGGCGTCGAAAGCGGCGGAGAATTCTGTGACTAATATAGCTCTTATCTGCGTTTTATTTCGGTACGCAGAAGTTGAAAGGAGATAACAGGAAGATTAAAGGAGTGGTATTATCTAACAGATGAAATAATTATCATTGTTTATGCTGTCACAAAGATTGACTTATCCGATGTTTTGAAATTTCGGTAAACGTGAACAAGTTTCTATCTCATCTCAAAATATAACAGAGGGTTGGCTTAAAAGAAGTATTTAATGAGGCGATCAGAGGTTTTGGATTAATTAGTACTATTGCTATTTTCTGCTGTGTCTCCCTACATTAAAAGGGGGTGGGAATGTTTCAGCTTTTGACACTTTGCCCCAAACTGAGCTTAATTTGAAATCCAGAATTGTTTTGAAATATTTATCCAAAATGTCTCAGTTTTTGACTCTGTCCCAAAATGAGCAACTATTCAGAATTGTTCTCATGAAGCCACAAAATCCTGAGCAAAAACAATCAAAAATGATCAACTATCCAGAATTGTTCCGAAAGATTTATCCAAGATCTCTCAGTTTTCGATTCTTTGTCCCTAAATGAGCAAATATCTAGAATTGCTCTGGATGAAGCTACAAAATCCCGAACAAAAACAATCAAAAATGAACAACTATCCAAAATTGTTCTTTGTAGATCAATGTCTCAGTTTTCGATTCTTTGAACCAAAATGAGCAAATATCTAGAATTTTTCTGGATGAAGCCACAAAATCCTAAACAAATACAATCCAAACTGAACAACTATCTAAAATTGTTCTGGAAGATTTATCCAAAAAGTCTCAGTTTTTGATTATTTGCCCCAAAATGGACAAATATCTAGAATTGCTAAGAATGAAGTCACAAAATCCTGAACAAAAACAATCCAAACTGATCAGCTATCCAGAATTGTTCTGAAAGATTTATCCAAAAAGTCTCAGTTTTTGACTCTGTCCCAAAATGTGCAACTATTCAGAATTGTTCTGGATGAAGACACAAAATCATGAACAAAAACAATACAAACTGAACAAGTATCCAGAAATGTTCTGAAAGATTTATCCAAAAAGTCTCAGTTTTTGACTCTGTCCCAAAATGTGCAACTATTCAGAATTGTTCTGGATGAAGACACAAAATCATGAACAAAAACAATACAAACTGAACAAGTATCCAGAAATGTTCTGAAAGATTTATCCAAAAAGTCTCAGTTTTTGACTGTCCCAAAATGTGCAACTATTCAGAATTGTTATGGATGAAGACACAAAATCATGGACAAAAACAATACAAACTGAACAAGTATCCAGAAATGTTCTGAAAGA
>JAOUZG010037989.1:117855-128301 GCA_026289955.1 Argiope argentata | reverse complement strand
AGTCTCAGTTTTTGACTCTGTCCCAAAATGTGCAACTATTCAGAATTTTTCTGGATGAAGACACAAAATTATGGACAAAAACAATACAAACTGAACAAGTATCCAGAAATGTTCTGAAAGATTTATCCAAAAAGTCTCAGTTTTTGACTCTGTCCCAAAATGTGCAACTATTCAGAATTGTTCTGGATGAAGACACAAAATCGTAAACAAAAACAATACAAATATCCAGAATTACTCCAAAAGATCTATCCAAAATTTATCAGTTTTATATTCTTTATCTCAAAATGTGAAACGAAAGAAACTGTTCTTTGGGAAACCACAAAATCCTAAACAAAAACAGTTAAAGTTGGACAAAAATCCAGAATTGTTTTAAAAGATTTATCCAAAAAATCTCAGTTTTTGACTTTGTCCCAAACTGAACAGCTATCCAGAATTGTTTCTGAATGAGCCACAAAATAATGATTTTCGATTCATTATCCGAATGAGAGAAAGTATTTGATATTTGTCTCAAATTATCCGGAACTTGAACAGATTTGAGCGGTTTTTCTTCCAAATTAAATAGCAAATAAGTGCATAAAAATATTCAACTAGACTAAAAAATGAGCGCATATTATTAATAAGTTTAATAAAATTTAGATTTATCAGAAATATTTATCTCATGAAACTATAATTTCTCTTTACTAGTATGCTAGAAAATAAAGAATGCAGTTTTATCACAGATTGGTGGAATTGTCTCCATTTTTACTATCTGCCCCGGATTTTTAAAAAATCCATCAGATTTGTCACAGATAAATTAGAAATATTCCCATTTCTGATCATCAGTCCAAAAGGAAAAAATATCCAAGATTTGTCCCAGATTAATCGTGTCGTGCCAGTTTTCGATTCCTTGTCTAAATCCAATTTAAAGAAGTATCTCTGCTGTGCCCGAATTAGTGGGACTCACTCAATTTTAAACATTTGGGTGGGAGGTTAGAAAAGTATCTCAGATCTTGTTCCAATTTTCAATCGTTAGTAAAATACTTTTTATTCATCCACTCAAGTTCAAATACGTTTTTTTCAAACTTGTAGCGGATGACATTTGATGTTAATACAGTTTTTATAAAAATTAATTAATTAATTATTTTTTATTAATTAATCAAAAATTAACTTTCTAGCTAAAAATCTTTATTTCCCCACCGCCAAATGAGTAAGATTTCAGTTCGTTTTTTCCCCACGCTAATGAAGCTAGGCTTAATATGTTTTCGGCCGATTATTTTGTTTTCTTAGTGTTTGATGCATTAAAAGTTAAACATCGTTAATTCATAGATTTTTCGGATTCCTTTTGAAGTACTTTTGAATTGAAATAAAGCAGAATAAAGGAAATAAAAAATTTCTATTCTGTATTCCGTTACCCCAATTGAAGTAGAAAATTCGCGCATTTGCGTTGCCTCAATTGGCGTTGAAAATTGAGTGTGTTTTGATTTATTTTTAACGGATAAGAACTTGCTTTTGTTTTGGTTAGGTAAATTATTCTAATATCATCAATGCTTAAACTAACATTATGAAATAATCTGAAAGAAAATTAGTAAAAAGGAAAGACAAATTACAATAATTATCCTTCTTTATCTCTTCGTTCTTATTTTCTTTTTATTATTAAATTATATCATACACATAATTCATATTTATTTTTACGTTTTATTTAATTAAGTTGCTTATAGTATATTGATAAATATTCTAAACACATTGAGCTTTAACAAAGAAATAAACTTGCATAAACTAAAATAGGGTAATTTACTCCATCTTTAATTATGTCTAAGAAGGGCATTTTTTATAGGCTGTTATTTCTATATTATATATAAATAATTTTAAGGGAGAAGTGTTTGCTAAAAAGCATTAAGAGGAACATACTAAGATATTTTTTTCGAAGAAACAAGATCAAACCCTGAAAGGTCCCGATAACACTAATTTCAACAGAAAACATATTAGATTTAGTGACAATCTGTTAATTAATGGATTGCTGAAGTTTCGTATCAATCTGATTCTTTACTAACAATTAAAAATCGTCTTGTTTAACTTAAGTGAAATAAGGCAAAAAAAGCACAATAATGTATTCAATAAAAATTTAATGAGATGGAAAGTTCCTTCTATACAGAATAATTCTAATTCGTAAATGTTCCCTGATAAAATTATCACAAAAACAACTTTCATCAAAGGATTACTTCAACAAATATCGTCATCAGTCAATGCTAAGTGAAGAATTTTGCAATTGTTCAGTGGAAAATAAATACGATAATTAGCACTATTTTTACAAACAACTTTTCTACGAAAAACAGCAAGAATCTTCCGCTATAAACTTAGTATGCTTTATATGGCAAACAACTCATTGGCACAAACATGCACGTGATCGACGTTGAGTAATTAAATGTAACGATTTCGAAAGTGGCAACAACAAGATTTGTTTATCCAACTTGCGTCTGTGTCCCGTGGCTTTAAATAATTTGAATCAGAACAGTAGGAATACTTACCTAATTTCACTGCCTTTAAATAAAATGCAGATTTATTTTATTTTTATTTATAAAATCCCAAGAATTTATTTTAAATGAGAATATTTATTATATTATGAAATAATATAGACAGCTAAAAATAATCAATCCAAAAGAAAAATAAATTAATGTGTTCTTGTTATTAAGAGAAAGATTTAAGGTCACTATTTAGCGCATTTCATTCGGTGTTTTTTTTTTCTAATACCGATTCTAATACAGTATTATTTTATAAAAATATAACAATAATAAAATTTCAAGAATTAATTTTAAATGATAATATCTAGTATTAAAAAATATATTTGTATAAAGCTAATAATGGTCGAGTCAAAAGAAAAATAAACGAATGTGTTCTTGTTGTTAAGAATAAAAGTTTAAGGTCACTGTTTTTTTATATATGTTTATTTTAATACCGATATCAATACAGATTGTTAAAAAGATCGTCTGCAACCCTAGTAGTGGCTTCCAACAATAGTTTTAAGCTTTTTTGTTTGTATTCTTGTTCCAGACACAAGTAACGTTCATAAAGAAATTTTATGTTTCTTTGTCTTTTTTCTTGTTCGTGTTTACTTGTAAATTTAAAGCGAAAAAAAAAAGGAGATGATTGACTATTCAAAGAGTGCATTGTTTTTTTATTCGTTAGTCATTTTTCAAATGATCTGTTGTACAACGTAATTAAATGATAATTTAAAATTGCTATTATAATACGAATTTTTAAGTAGAAGTATTTCAATTAACAGAATTGTGAATATATTAGCGTCTTTTTTTTTTAATCTGGGAAGAAAGATTATTTATTTATATATACGATTAAACACTTGTAATTTTGAAATGTCATCTGTGTAAAAGAAAAAAAAATCACATATATTCTAACGATAAACCTGATTTTTCTGGATGTAGAGAGAACATTTAAAAAAAAGTATCATCTGCAATTTTCATTAAATGATTTCATTAATTTTTTCACCTTAAATTTTTTTAAAAAAATCACCTTTTGTTGTTTATCAGGGTTTTATTAATTTTGAAAATATAGACTCACAGCGTATCTTATGTTGAAAAAACTTATGTATTCTTAAATGTTTATTTACAAAAAAAACGCATTTTAAAATTTATAAACCTATGTTTTTTGCATGATACATTATAAAATGCATCAAATTATGCTAAAAATTAAATTGTATATATCAATTTTTAATATATAATTTAAAATCCTGTTGTCCACTTTCTGCATGATCACTAAAAAATGTATGAATTGCCTTCTCTTTTTAAGTTCTCAAGCTGAGTGAGCTAAAAATGAGGCAATTCTGGAGCATTTAGTTTGTTATAATTTGATAATTTTTACTATAATTGTAAACTGTAATTTCTAAAAATTTGTTGAAAATATGCTATAATTTGTTAAATAAATTTTAATTTTATCGAAATCTAAATATCAAATTTTATTCTATGAACTTATTTAATACATTTTGGATAATATGTCTAAAATTCTAGTTTTTAAATTAATTTAAATTGTATATATTAGGATATATTTATCCTAGTTTGTTCTTTCACTAAAAAATACTTTTTGCTTTTTTGGGAAAGTTCGCCAAACGAGGTAAATTCCCTCTACTTAGGGCTTTCAAAACTGTGATCGCTGTCCAAATTGGAATCCCTTAAAAAAATGTTAGGTCAGAAAAGCTCAAGCAGATTTTTTAAAATTCAAAATTTATAATAAAAACAGCTAGTGAACTCAGCCATCTTAGCTTGAAATTTTTTTTTTATTTAAATTTGATAAATAGCTAGATACATAGTTCTCTCATCTATTTTCTAACTTTTTATATCAATACATAAAATTTTATATATATATTTCAAATATTTATGTAAGTTTTTGATATTATATTAAACAAGTGATACACATTTTTGATAGTGTAGGCTCAATCATTTGATATAAGTTGCTTGCTGATGCATATTCAAATAGTTGATACACATTCTTGATGCTATTTTCAAATACTTGATACAACTTATTTTTTGATACTAATTCCATTACTTGTTCCAAGTTTTTGATACAATGTGTCTCAAATAGTTGACTCAAATTCCCGATTTAATGTTATCTTATTCCAATTCTTCTAAAAAGAAGATGCTATTCTAATTGAAGTAAATTATGCCTACATTTTGCACATTGTATTCTGAAATTAAATGGAGATAGTACATTTATCTCAGAATGAATTGGCTTCATTTACAAAAGAATACACAAAAACTCAATTCTACCGTAAACTTTTTTGTCGCTAGTAGTGATTAATAATAATTTTCTTTGCTTTTCACAAGAGAGAAAAAAAGTTTGCTTTTGGGTCGTTTTTAAAAGTCGTTTGCTTTTTCACTGACTTATGTCATCCTACACTTATTATTATTTATTTATTTTTATTCCATTCTTCTGGTTTTTCTTTTGTTATTGATTCCTCGAATTTCTTCTTTTCTTTTTTTTCCTTGAGGAAGAGTGGGGCTCTTTTGTGTTTAGCGTCGTCGAGTTGTTATTTTCGAAAACTTTTCAGCTTCTTCGTCTTCCTCATCCGTCTTCCCAACAGGCTCATGGTGACCTTGCACTGAAGTGAATCCACGCAGGCATTTACGTAAAAATAGAATGCAAAATTTTGTCTGGGGCGCCAGCGGGGAAAATAAATAAATAATTAAAAAAAGAATCCTTCTGAAGTGGTTGACCCTTTCGCTTATAAATCACAGAAGCACCGATACTTGGAGCTCAGCCAATCACAACGCTTTCGCAACTACGCTTTTTTGGTGGAAGCCGACTGAAATGTCACGTAAATATTTCGTCGGACAGAGGAGGATATCTCAAGTTTTATTGCAAGGTCTTTTTTAAAATATTAGAGAGTATCGTGACTATAAAAATCAGGGAGACTAAGTTAAATGCTTGAAATATTCTAATGAAAAGTATTATAGAATGAATCAATCTTCGGCGTATTTACTCAGTGGTTTAGTGAGGGGTGGGCAAGGAGGCTACAGATACCCCGACATCACAATTTGAGGGTGTCTAGAAGGAAATTTTTTTTTTGTTTATTATTTTTTATTTCGAATTTTGAAGCCAGTAGTTGACAGATGCGGTGGATGGAGTGAAGGTGAAATGCCAAGCCCCGAATGTTATTTATTTTGTTATATCACTCGCTACACTTCGTCCATTTTTAACTTTCTCGTCTCTTCCTTCGATAATTAAGATGATAATGTTTATAGATAGGCATATTATCAATAATGATGATGATAATGACGGATCCACCTTACAACGGAAGGAAGGGTGCAGTAGCTTCTGTGGATATGGACCTCTGAGCGCCCGAGGGCATAAGTCCGACTTCTAGCTCACGTGAAGTTACACACTCATTACATTCGCTTGCACAACCCCTTTTCACTGGCAGGGGGCATATTCACTCACCTCACTGATAGTAAGTAAACAGAAGAATAACCATGCATGACCGGGACATTCAGATCACGAAAGAAGACGCACTACCTCTGTGCCAGCACGCCGACGTATGACAGAACTATTCCAAAGTATTTTTATGGTGAAAGATTTAGATTATAAACATTTGATTTAAAGTCAATATCAGTTTTAAAGTTTTTTTTTCTTCTTAATTGCTTGGAGCGTTTTGATGATAATGATCTCGTGTCCGCAGTAGATTCTGAGGATACAGACCTCTGAGCACCCAAGGGCAGAAATCTGACTTCTAGCTCTTGACACACACACACATTCACTTGCACAACCCTTTTTCACAAGGGGACACATACACACAACTAATAGATAGTACACAGAACAACCATGCCCGAACCGGGACTCGAACCCGGAACGCCCAGATCATAAGGAAGAACGCGCTTCCTCTGTACCTGGACGCTAGGCTTGAAGCGTTTTGGTTTAGTTATATTAACATATCGTTTATAACCATATTGTAAGCTATTATGGAATTGACAAAATTTATTAATTAATCAAATTTAATTTATCTATTAAGCTAAATGAATCACTTTTATTAAGTCAATCTCAATCCTAAAAATATTTTAATATGCAATGACTTGGAAGAAAAAAATAGTCCTTTAAAGGGTAAAAGTAAAATGAAATTTTTTCGCTTTAGTTAAGAGTCACAAAATTAAAATTAATACTGTTATAAAAAGAAGAAATTTAGCATCAGGTTCTGCTTTATTCATATTTGTGATACTTCAAATTTATTCTTTTAAATAAAGTTTTCTTTAACATCAAGCCAATCAGACCACAATTAAATTATCGGCAATATGATTAAAAATTTTAAAAGAACTCGATCATTGCGAATTCGGTTTGCTTAAATTTTAAAATAAAATTATGTTTAAATAAATAAAATAAGCAAATGTCAGTGGTCTCCCCAAATTTTTCTCGCATACACTCAGTTTGTCACGTCAGGAAGCGTGTTATATGGATTGGCTTACAATAGTTACGAAATATAATTTTTTGGCGTGCAATTAGCATTTTTACTGAATCGATCGTGTCAACCTTGGCGAATTTCTTGGCGACTAATTCCTAGCACTCAGATTAATAGTATCCAAAAAACCGAATTAATGTTTTTGGCTTGTTTCTCACAATTGATCACAGCAAAAATTCAAATCAAAATTATACTTGTAGTCACAAAATCCCATACTAAATTTGATAAACTTCAGTCTTCAACTTATAATTTGGAATTATCGTTTTTACATATTTCTGAAAGTATAGATCGACATACAGACAACCTGTAAGATTTGTCTGAAAATATGACAGGTGTTGGCAGTGTAGATATTAAATCTGCCTATCGAATTTTATGTGTCGAATTCTTTTCGCTTTGTAATTATTATGTTAACTTATCCCTTCGTCCTAGTATACTGGGAAGAGCGTCTTCCCCGTGCTCTGGGCGTTTCGGGTTCGAATCCCGGTCAAGGCATGGTTGTTCTTCAGTGCTTTGTCTGTATAGTGTGTGAATGCCCCCCCCCTGTAAAAAGGGGTTTTGAAAGCGAATGTGAAGAGTAGAAAAAGTCGTACTCTAGGCCCTAGTTGGCGCTACTACGAAACAAGAGACGTTGATTAGGCTTATATCGCTGACTACCTCCATAGCAAGTGCCATAAGAGACAACAACAACAACATGTTGACTTATATTCGAACAGCCGGACAGATAGACTTCCTCTAAACATACTTTATTTTAAAATTTGATGGAAATCTTCAAAATTGGTGTAAAAACCGTATGTCAAATTTCAATCGTCTAGTTCAAAACGTTTCTAAGTTATCTTTGTTTAATACAGACAAATATATATTGGCCAAAAATATGTTTGTTGAATTCGAGAAGAAAATGCGTTGAAATTCCCCTAATGAATTTTTTGATGATTACTATATTTGCTTTATATTACGTATAAGAGAAAGTAAAAATTGAAATGATTTAAGTAAAAAGGAGGATATTCTGAAATAAATTTAAAAAGACATACACTATCAATGAATTGAATGAAGATTTTTATGAAGAATTCCATCAATGATAGATAGGCCAGGATAACCTGATTGGTAGAGGGTTGGACTCGTATTACTTAGGTTTCGAGTTCTAACTTCGCCGACCCAAGATTCTCCAAGTGTGTGTTGACTGGCGCTCGTTAAGTATGTCGTGTTCACAAAGTCCTCCGTGTCGAGAGTAATACCACTGAGGGTACTGGGTCAGAGGTGATCATTCTATTTTCCAAGATTATCCAATTTGCACATCTTTTTGCTCAGGTATATAAACAAAATATTTTATTAGTTTTCACCAAACCAGGATAACCTGGTTGGTAGGGCGTTGGGTTTGAGTCACTTCGGTTGGTAATTCGAACCCACCAGCCGAAGATTTCATGTTTGTGGTGGCCGGCGCTCGTTAAATCCGAAGTGGCCACAAAGTCTTCCGTGTTGAGAGTAATAATAGTGGGGGTACTGGGTCAGAAGTGATTGTTCTGTGTTCCAGATCTGTGAATAAATGAATGAAGTCCGTCCCGTAAAACGGGTTTGTGACGAGTGTGAGCTAGAAGTCAGACTTCTGCCCTCGAGTGCTCAGGGTCCATGCTCTCAGAAGCCTCTGCACCCCTCTTTCCGCTGTAAAAAAAGAACACAACAACATAAATGATTGATTATTTTTTATGTAAGAAAGGTCTTTTGTTCATGCTTGTATATGCAAACTCATTTTCACTTCTTTGTTAAGTGATCCTTAAATTCTTAAAAAAGAAAGTTTAGTAAATAATAATGATGATAATATTTATAGTTGGAATGATATTAAAACATAAAAGTTGGAGATATAGATTGTCATATATTTAAAAATTATATAAAAATTTATCATTGAATAAAAGTAAAATACATATATAGTTGGAAATGGAGGTGAGAGCAGTTTCTTATTCAGATTAGTTAATCAATCTTAGCTTCTGTTTACTTTGTTTCGTTCATCTATTTTGACGTTAAAAAAAATGAAGACTAATTTGATGCAAGTCCGTGAACCATTTCTTTTTTTTTCCCCTCTCCGTGCATTGATTACTTATTCACGCTGCACAACACAGTTTGTATATTTTGCAATACTTTCAGAAGCAATATCAATCACAAAATTAAACCTTGACGCTAATATCAATCTGGCAAATTAACTTGCCAGTAAATGTTTGCCTTCTTTCTTCATCAGTTCCAGAACTAGATTATAGATGAATAGCTTCCAGCAAAGGAGGAAAAAAAATCGTTAAATGCAACACAGTAACACCTGCCTCAGTGAATCATCATCCGAGGTTCGGAACTTATGCAATCCACCTTAACCCTGAGACGAAATTAGTTGTTCGCACTGTTTAATCAAACGATTTTTTTGAAAAAGATTCGAACGAATTTCTTTTATTCTTACTGTCATCTAGAATCGTTTGTTTCTCGAAGTCCTTCAACTCCGTGATGGGCGGTATAGCTCTGAATTCGACCCTGGCTTTTTATTGTTTTTGTAAATGACCAGGGCCATATAAATGCATAATAATATTTTTAAGTATGATACCATGTTGCAGCAATCAGACCGTGTGTTGTAATGGAATATACCGGAACTTTTTACAGAAGTAAACTTGGAAGATGTGTTGTTTAAGGAAAAACGGCAGAAGTATGTCGAAATGTGTCTGTCCTGCGAAGGAGAAATTAGGCCATTGATGAGGTGAGGTTGTTTTATTAGGCAATGTTTTTCGCATAAGATTTCGCCAATTAAGAAAAACAAACAACACGCAAATAATTTATTCAAATGTATTACTTAATGCGCGTGCATGGCAATTTTGAAACTAACCGATTTAGACTGATGGAAATGATTTTTTTTCTTTTCTTTTTCTTTTTTTGAGTTGGGGGGGGGAGAGAAACACCTTGTGATTAAGAAGTTTTTTCAAAAGGTCATATTTAGAAATTAAAAATATCGCCCGAAACTTGACCTAATTGGTTGAAATTATTAACAATTCTAATGCAAAATAAGATTCAGCCTCCTCCGCCTACAGAAATTTGCATGGAACCTCGAAAAAGGTTAAAAGTGAAATTAAAAGTAAAAGTAACTTTTATTTTTTGGAATGAAAAGAGAAAAATTGATTGCTGACAAGCTTCCATTTAATATCTACTAGCAGCTTAAGTTTTAATTTTATTTATCTAATGACTTCTTTTGCAATAAATTTCAAACTTTGACTTGGAATTTCAAAACATGGAATTTGTTCTATGTGTAAGGACCACTATGCACCACTGTGCTGAATATTAGAAAATGACTAATTTTTTGTCCTCATACTAAAATTGTGAGCATTAATTTAAAACAGAACAGCAGCTACTTTTGAAGTTAAAACTTATTCCTACTATTAACTCACACTCTTCCTATGTATATATATAAATGTGTGTGTGTGTGTGTGCGTGCGTGCGTGCGTGTGTGTGTGTGTGTGTGTGTGTGTGTGTGTGTGTGTGTGTGTGTG
>JAOUZG010037989.1:98626-112780 GCA_026289955.1 Argiope argentata | reverse complement strand
TCACCACCTACAGTCCACCGCTCTGCCAACTGAGCTATCGACGGCTGTTTAAACTTGAATAAATAAGCTTAACGAGGAATATAAATAATTGGGTTAACGCTGCTCGAATCACCTTCTCGTATATAATTTTAAAAAATTTCTATCGAAGAGGGAATTATATTCCACTAAAATCCCCCGTCTTCCAAAAAGAGTAAACTGCAAAAAAATTAAACAGGAAAGTGTTCAGTTCTCATTATAACATAAATCAGAATCAGAACTAAATTATTATTTAAATGTGTTATAGTTAAAGAATCCATGAATCAATTGCTTTCCTAGTTTCAACGTTAATTTTTTGCGAATATTAAAACCTTTTCATTTTGCGTGTCCTCACCTTCTGTTATTTATATCGATTTTTTTCGATAATAATTCATCGTTATCAGTTGTCACGAAGAAAAATAGACGCACACAATTATTATCATATCAGAACATGATGTTGTTTGGGGGAATGAGCGTCAACAAATATCTGTAGACGAAAAATTGAAATTTTAAAATTTGCACGAGCATCACAAAAATTCAGCTTTTAGTAACGTGTTGCCATTACATGTGCAAAAGCTCTGATTTTAAAAAAATAAGTTAATGACCACAGCAAATAAAACCTCGGAAAATGTCATTTAGAGCACTTGATTATATGAAATGAAATAAGTAGGAAATGTGATATATTTTTTAAACAATAAATGCGAGACAAAGTTTTTTTGGATCGTTTGCAATGCTAAAGTGACTCTTTCGATGAAACCATTAAAATGAATAAAAACATAATTTAACTCGCACGAGCACGTGGTGCTTGGCCGTTCGAGAAATGATGCTCTGATATGATACATTGAAATATGTATAGCAGATTTCATTTTAATCTTTTTTTAATAATTTTTATTTTGTGTCATTTACATAGCTCTAATTTTCATAACTTTAAATTATTGTGGTTTTGTTTTCATCAAAGTGTATATATGTGTGGTTTCAATTTCCAAAACTTACACGAAAATTGAGATGTAAAATGCATATTTTCGCAAAAGATTTTTAATTTTTGATTTGTAAAACTTTAAAGTTAATTTTATAATTCACCTTACAAAAATAATTGACTTTAGGGAACGACGAGCATTGCGAGGGTAATTTTACGAGAAAAATAATTTGTCCTCTGTTTATTTGCAAACAAAGCACGGAGGGATATGTAGCATTCAAGGCCATAAGCAGGATGCCCAAACTAATTAAGGTTCAATACAGTATTTTTAATTCCCTTCGAGCATTTTCCTATTTAAAATTTTGCAAGTACGGAGGTACAAGTTTCGAAAAAAGGTTTTTTTTCGTAAACCGGGTATGACGTCATGCATTTTCTCTCGCAATTTTCTCGAAAATTATGAGTAGTAGAGGTACAGTTCTTTGAGCGTTTTTGATGTTTTCCAAACAACGAATCTGGCTGTGTAGAGTTTTTCCGGTCTTTCTGGGGCACCCCGTAAATGTTAAATCTAAGTAAAGAATTTTATCCGTTCATTTTAAATGGAATTGGCAATAAAAAGTTAAATATTAACCTTTGGCTTGAAATAGTGAATCGATCACGTGATCCTTGGCATTGTTTTGGCGATTAATTTCTGACAGCATTGGAAAATTGAAATATTGCTTTGATGGCAATTTCCTCGACCAGTTGAAACCAAAATTCGACACAAAGCTACAATTGTAAACAAGAACAAAAAAAAAAAAAAACATCGTATACCAAATTTAATATATTTAAATCATTGCCTTTTTGAGTTATCGACTTTATATAAATCTATGAAAACGGACAGACAGATTGCGAACTTTTTGTTGCATTTGGCACAAAATTTGATTGCTGTCTATATTATATATGAGAAATCTGTGAGCCGAATCTTATTCATCTACCTCAGTTCGCTTTGTAGTTATCGTGTCAATTTATACTGAAACCGCGAGACAGACAGACTTCCTCTAAATTTCAGTACTGCTTACCACTATTTAAAGGAATGTACAGATATCTCCGATCATAAAAAATATCTGCAAGTTGAAAATAATGACTTCAGTTCAGTACTGATGGTACCAGGTAATTTAAGGTCTCTGGAGGGCATGATGTCTAAAATTGTCATTTTTTTCCCAACTGTTTGAAAGTATGTAGAGGAGGAATTGGTCAATTTATGACCACTTTGGGGTCAATTATCTTGAAGAGAATATCAGTTTGACAGATTCGGTCAATGTAAGGATGGACATTGATACAGTCCTCAGTCGGCCACAACAAATCCTGTTGATACTGCTACTTTCAGTGGTGGCGGGGTGGTCGATTGTACAGAAGAAGAAGACTTCCTCTATATAAATGTTGCCTGAATTTCGATAAAAAAAAATCTACACATTTGGTGTAAAGATCAAATACAAAATTTAATCCATCTAAGTCATTGCATTTTCAAGTTATCATTGTTTTAGATGGACAGACAAACAGACAAATGCATTTTTCGAACTTTAGGAGGTCTAAAACGGAAAGATTCGTCAAAATTTTGAGTTCGAATATTTTTACTTGGCACATGAGACGTTCACTAGTGAAATCAGATATAGCAGTCAAGAAAAAGTGTACTTAAATTCCAAAATGTTCAGAAAACCTACTTCTCCAATACTCTGGAATTCTCGGCTGGCTGGATGTGTACGCAGATTGCATCACCATGGCAACGAAGATCATGGCAGCTCCACTAGTTTATATAAAAAAAATATTTCTATCTTAGTTGAGGAGATGTTTCATTCTTCGTTGATACGCCTCGGCTGAGAATCTTCTAATCGTTATTTATGATGACCTCAGGAAAATGTTTTAAGAGTAATTGGGATTGAGGGATTATGGATTTGTGAAAAATATGAGAAACTGTATATCACGATTTATTTCACAGTAAAAAAATTGCAATTATATCAACACAAAATAAAGGGTGTCTCAAAATTAACACAAGATTTAAATTTGCAACCATTCGTGTAATAAAATGTTTGCAATCCTATTAAAATACCATTTGACAACTGATAGTTTACGATTAATAAAAATGGAGCGTTAAACAATTAAAAATTAAGTTAAAATTTGAAAAATAAAATAAAAATTAAAGTGAAATCTGCTATGCATATTTCAGTGTATCAAGTCACAACATCCTTTCTTGAACGGCCAAGCACCACGTGCTCGCGCAAGTTAAATTATATTTTTTATTCATTTGAATGGTTTCATTGAATGAGTCACTTTAGCATTGTCAAACGATCCAGATAAATTTTGTCTCGTATTTATTGTTTAAAAAAATATCACATTTCCTATTTAGCTTCATTTCATATAATCATGTTCTCAAAATGACATTTTTCTAGGTTTTATTGGCTGCAGTCAATGATTTATTTTTTTTAATCAGAGTTTTTGTAAATGCAATGGCAAGACGTTATTAAAAGCTAAATTTTTTGAGAGGCTCATGCAAATAATAAAACTTCAATTTTTCGCCTACGAATTTTCCTGGCACCCAAAACCTTATCCCCTAAACATCATGTTCTGGCATGATAAAAACACGAGAGATTTTAATTAAAAGTTAAAAGATTTGAATTAAATAAAAAGTACAGTTTTTTCTTTAAATTGTTATATTTTTTATTGAATCGTAAAGAATATAGGATAAGGTTATATATGGAAAAACATAAACAGCAAATGGCCTTCACGACTTTGCTGGTTCATGCATATTCTTTTGTCGAAATATTCCATGACTATTTTTCATAAATGGGGCTGTATTTCATTGGTGCAGAGCTAAATTTCCTCCATCAATGCACGCGCGTTTGTGGATTAGTAAGCATAGACCTTTGATTTCAAATAACTCCCTAAAAAGAAATACAATAGTATTAAATCAAGCGATCTCGGAGGCCAATTCTCAAATTTCCGAATTGCGGTCACTATACTATCATTATTTGAGAAATATTGTTCAACAATGAGAACACTTTGTTCTATCGTGCAATTTTTATGGTATTTGCATTGTTGCCATAGGATGATAACCAAATAGTATCTCAAAATTTTGTAAGATGGCGCTGATGGATGTGAGGTGAGGTTAAGATTAAAAAATGTTCATATGTAATCAGTATGTTATTCGTATCTAAGTAATATTTTCACTAAAAAAATTAATTTAGGTTTATTTTTTAAAGATATTCATACATTAAAAGCATTGTACTTTATTTAAATAGATAAAATTGTTCTGATTTTGAATTTTAATTTAATTTAAACCATTTATAAAATATTTATTAAAATAACAGGCATTCCCTTATCCGGTACTAACTTTTCTATAACAAACTGCATAAACAATGAGGCAGTGCTTCCTTTCGCAAACACTGTTGAAATATCACGTGACCACCGAAATGCAATTTGTCGCTTACCGTTCAAGCCGTTCCTACGAGTACTTGTACATTCTGTTGTTTATCGTGCTCTTTCGATGGGATGAAAAAAACCACAGTACGAGGATATTTCTTTTGCATTGTTCCACCATTAAATCAAGGCAAACTCTCACGTGAGCCGAAATCTCGTGTAAATTATGCAAGGTAAAATAATTTTGAAAATTTGTCGTTCCCAGTAAAAGTGTTTTTCCTGTTTTAAGGGGAAAGTATTTATTTTTTGTTCATTAGATGAATGCCATCTTGAAAATTATTTCACGATAGAATATTTTTTTTTTTTTTTTTGTATACAATAAAAAAAAAATCTATCCGTAAATTAAAGGAGGTTAAAATTTTGTCTCTGAAATATCATACCATAATAAATTTTTTGGTTTGATTAAATAAGTTTCTATTTTATTTTTTAGGAATTAACTGTTAATTACATAATGGTGACACTATGCATACAAAAAAAAACATATTTGATATCGCCACAATGCTCATATGAATGTATTGAATAATTAAAGCAATGAAAAATATTGTTAAAATTTACTTTAAAATATTTTAGAAAATGTATTAAAAATCTAGAATGAAAATAGTATCACGGATAAGCTTTTTTTTTTTTTTTTTTTTTTTTACAATTTCTAAAATTGTATAAAAATAGTTTTGCGGATAATGAAATCCGAAGTTATTAAGGAATAATATTAAATCAAACTGATTAGTTTTTAATTAAAAAATCTTTTCTTATGATTACTACGTGTCACATTTGTTAGCTCCAGATCCAACAACCTATTCTGTAGTGTGTTTTCCAGCAAATTTTTCATCCCGTTTTGTCACAATTTTACAGATTAATTCAAACGCCTTCCCGTTAAAAATGACAATCGCAGATTCTGATAAAAGCAAATATATTGTAATTCTCATCATAACATAATATAATGTAATACATGACAAACATAATCATATTGTAATTCATCGACAAAGCGCCTCCTCTCCCTATAGCACTTGCAACTTGCGTTCCTTGTTCTAAAGAAGTGAAGTCTACCGGACAGAAACTGAATCATGTGTGGACTTCCCTCTTCCTCCCCCCCCCCCCCACACTTTTGAAACACACACACACAAAGGAACATATTTGTTATCATGGTAGCATTGCTGAGTTGGAAAAAATTAAAAAAATTGAAACCACTTGACGCTTGCTATGAATTGCTAGACAAAAGCCAGGTGGTTCTAAGGAGGATAGAAAAAGATGAAAAGCTGTTGGTCAAAGGATCAGACAATTTGAGAAAAAGCAAATGAAATCAAAAAATGAACCTGAAATGATTTTAAGTTAGCGTTTGAAAGTGTTATAAATACTCAGGCATGAAAACACTTTTATCCTATGCACTGCCAGGTATATCAATTAGTCTTTTTAAGTTTTAATCTGTGGACTCGCGAATAGCGTTGAACTCGTATGCCTTTGGTAGGAAGTTCGAACTTTGCCGGCCGAAGATTCCCCCAGTGTGTGGTAGATGGATCTCGTCAAATCTGAAGTGGCCACAAAGCCCTCCATGCCGAGAATAATAGCATTGGAGATACTGGGTCAGAGATGATCGTTCTCTGTTCCAGATCTAAATTACGATTTTGGGATGGATGAGTGAATGAAATCTACCCCATAAAATGGGCTGTGACGTGTGTTTATGTAGCTAAGTCGTACTCTTGGCGCTAGTCGGCGCTACTGAAAAACGAGATGCTCAATCGGTTTAAATCGCTGACAGTCAGCGGGTTTGAAAAAGTGCCATAAACAATAACAAGTTTCAATCGAAAGGCGGGGAAGATAAAATTACCTTTGTCTCGAATTGTGCATAACCTCATATTGGTTTAGGTTAAGCCCATTTTTATTACTTATAGAGTCTATAATTGTCTTAATCAAATTTCTGTCGTTCAGAAACGTATAATGTTTCATTCTAATAATTATTGCCGTATATTTCCCAACGTGCATGATCTGAATCATTTATGATACAAAACTCATAGAAATTAGTAAGCAAAGAAATGAATTCATAGAACTCCGGTTTATTTGTTATCCGACCAATCCTTCCGCCACATTAGACCACATACTCGGGGGTGTATGCTTTCGACATTTAGCAGAGAGTGCAACAAAACTGTATCTTTGTCGTCATAGACTGCATTATTTATACACTCAAGGACTCTCCCTATTCAAATTCGTGTTTCTAAAAGTGCTAATTTTTCATACTATCAATATTGTAACAAAAATTCTCACAAGAATGATGCGAGAATGCAATCTTTATTGTCTAGGAAAACATATGTTAAATATACGCCACACAAACTACAAATACTCAGCGAATTAAATTATTCAATCCACTAATTTCGGGTAACAGTGAAGCTGCAGAACGCACGTCAAAAAGAAAAGACACTCTCTCAAGCTAAGACAACTAATTTAGCTCGTTCTCCGAACTGATCTCCTTCTCCACCGCGCCTTTAAATAGCGTCCCATTAAAGTGGGCGTAGTAAACTCAGAAATCAGGCGCTTGTTCCGGAGAAGTGTGGAACTTTCTCCCACATTCTCTGGGAACAATTCTTTATTTCTCGACTTCTACTTTACATTTCTAGACTAGAGAGAGAAGAGACGCTTTCTCAAACTTAGCTAAGCTGTAGCTGATCTTCGAACTGAACTGTTTGCCCACCTCTAAGGCGAGTCTTAAATATCGTCCCACTGAAGTGGGCGGGGCAACCGTGAAAAGCGTTCGCTCATTCCAGGAAAGTCTAGAAATTTCCCCAATGTTCTCTAAGGACAAATCTTTATTTCTTAGTTTCTACTACACATTTTAGCAGATAATAAAAAACTGCAAACGACCTCATTACGTCACCAAGACACCTACATCGCCAAATTAGTCCAATTTAGCGATCTTCTGTTGTAAATCCCCTTAAAACAGTCTTTTCCCGTTGATGCGCGATTCCATTACAATCAGTTTTATACAATGAAACTATTTACAAATATTTACTTTTTTTCAGTTTTTACCTCTAATTTACACTAAGTTCATAACAATATTTTCCCCCAGAATGCCAGATTGGAAGCATTTATTACTCTGGACGTGTTCTTCACAACTACCTATTATAAATGCTCTCTATTAATTCCTGGTTTCAAGACTATCCGGGCTCAAAAATCTTGTCCACACAAGTTCGTAATTCTTCACGCTTCCTTAAAATATTATCTTCTTATTTTTCTCATCTTTCCTATCAGTTTCATATTCATTCATAGCTTCTATTACTGTTCTTGACATACATTTTAGTCAGCATTGCTCTATTACTTAAGTTTCTAAGAATAATAATTTTTCAATCTCTCTTTTTTCCGAATCTCAATCAGCTGTCTTTTAGTTCCCAATCTTTTTATAATTTCTATGACAGTAAGAGTCAAGGAAAATAAATGCATTTGTGGAGGAATCGGTGCTGTTTCCTACTATTTAAAGCAATGCACAGAAATCTCCGATCATAGAAAACATCTGAAAATTATAAATAATGGCTTGAGTACAGTACTGATGGTGGTACCAAGTAATCTTAAAACTCTGAAGAACATGATGTCTAAAATTGTCAGTTTTTAGCCAACTGTTTGAAAGTTTGTAGAGGAGGTGGTGGTCTGTTTATGACCACTTTTGGGTAAAGTATCTTGAAGAGAATATCAGTTTGACAGATTCGATCAATGTAAGATTGGATATTGCTACAGCCCACAGTCGGCCGCAACAAATCCTGTCAATACTGCTACGTTCAGTGGTGGCGGGGTGGTCGGCTGTAAAGAAGTAAGAATCAAGGAAGTAATAGGAATTGACAGAGTGTGTACATCAGGACTCGTAATTTTTGTCATCTTAGACTGCTTTATCAATAACCTCAAGGGCTACTCCCATTCAAAATCGGACTCCTAAAAGTGCTTAGGGTTAATCTTTTAGTTCTCAGTTTCTTTATAGTCTCTATGACTGTAAGAGACAGGGAAATACTAGGAACTAAACAGAGATTGCGTCAGCAGAACCTGACTAAGGCAGGGGCAGTTGCCCCTGTCCCCCAAATTAGATGAGGTCCCAAATCAAATAGAAAGTTTATTTTACGTTCTCTTCTTCTTCAGTAATGAATTTCGGGTCTTCATCCCTGAAGAAATAAAGCAGAGTTGGTGGCGGGGGGGGAGAAGTTTTTGCCCCTTGCTCTAATTAGGCCAAGTCGGACCCTGTACATCAGGACTGATATCTTTGTCGTCGAAGGCCGTGTTATTTATAGCTTCAAGCACTATCCCTGCTCAAATATATGCTTCTAAAAGTACTTAGAGTCAATTTTCTAATTCCCAGTTTCATTATAGTTTCTATGACTGTAAGAGACAGGGAACTAAACAGAGATTGCATCAGCAGAACCTGACTAAGGCAGGGGCTTTCGGGGCAGTTGCTCTTGTCCCTCATATTAGAGGACCCCCCCCCCAAATCGAGTAGAAAGTTATGATACGTTTTTTTCTTCAGTAAAGAAGTTCGATTTTTCATTACTGAAGTAATAAAGCCGAGGGGGGGGGGTTGCCCAGGTCCCTAACTAGGCCAAGTCGGACCTTGTACATCAGGACTGATATCTTTGTCGTCGAAGACTGTGTTATTTATAGCTTCAAGGACTATCCCTGCTCAAATATGTGCTTCTAAAAGTGCGCAATGTTTCATGTTAATATCAGATACTATCTTAATTTTTTCCCCCAGCAAACCTGCTTAGAACCCTTCATTATACAGATCCTGTTCCTCTCAGTTCCAAATTATTAATGGTCTCTGTGACAATCCCGGCTCAAAAATATCGTCCAAATAAGTGCGTAATACTTCATGCTAATATTACCTTCTTATATTTTTTTCCCAAGCATACCTGATCGGTGTCATTCTTTATTCAGGTCCATGCAGGACAGATACCCTTATCTGCCTGCACCCGACTCACAAGGGCAGCGAATCGGGATAATTAATGCGGGCAGACGCCGAGTGGGAAAGCAGCAGTAGCAGCCATTGGCCTCTATCTCCACCGCTTCCAAAACAAAGAGAGAAAGAGAAGAAGACGCTCGGTCGGTTACGGAGCAGTTGGCACGTCCAGGTTGTTTATCTCTCCGCAAAGGAAGTGCGAGTTGAAGGCCGACCGACTCTATTTTGACTCCCGTTTCAAGGTCAACAGCCAACTGCGTTCTCCCTCCTGCCTGCGTAGCATTGTCTTATATGGAGATGCCGAGATCGATCCGGGAGGAATGTGTCATTGTTTGATGAGCGCCGGCCGGTGGTTGTAACGGTGCGACTGGAAATTAGCATCTTGTTTACGTCTGGGAGAGAGGCAGGTGGAGAGGAGAATTTGAGGAATCGTTCGAAATGAGTGGCATTTTCGTTTTTTGCAGAAGCGAAAAATCACGCGAAGCCAGAAAAGTTTTAAGTCCACAGATTGCCGGGGTTTTGATTAGTAGGAATTAGAAACCGAATGGGCCCTGGCTCCTCAAATTTTTTTATTCTTCCACTTGGCTTTGTCCCGATTTTCCAAATAATACCCTAGATGAGTGATCGGCAAACTTATTAGCCAAATATGAATATTACAACAATTTTAAAAAAATTGGAAGCCAAATCTGCTTGCTTAGTTATCTTATATTACACTAAATAAGACTAAATTTCATAAATGCGAACAATGAGCCGCACTAAGGGAGCTAAAGAGCCACATGCGACTCCGGAGCCGCATTTTGCCGACCACTACCCCTGATAGTCATAATATCAAACTGTTCAAGAACAAATATCGTTTGAAAATCAGCGGGTGTCTGTTCAAGGTCTTCTCCAAATTTTCTCGCATACACTTTGATAAAGGTATTATTCTGGAGAAATCCATGCGAGGCACTGGGATACAATATTCACGAAAATATTCACTTTTTATGAGAATTTTGCATTTTCTCTGAATTTATTGTATGACCCTTGGCTTCTTTTTTGGCGATTAATTCGTGGCATGCAGTTAATAGTATATGAATTTCGAATTTGTAATATTAAGACGGTTTTCTGAAACAAAAATTGGATAAAAAACTACACTTATAGCATCCCATATCAAATTTGTTGTTGTTTGTACCCCCATTAAATCCCACGTCAAATTTTTTGTTGTTACTTTTGGCACTGTATAAGCCCACTGGCGGATCTGTCAGAGATTTACGCAGTGTAAGCACCTCTTGTTTTTTCAGTAGCCCCAACTAGGGCTAAGAGTAGGGCTTAGTTACTCCAGGCATCAAATTCGCTTGCACAACCCCTTTTTACAAGGGGGTATGTTCATATACTTCACAGGCAGAACTCAGAAAAAAAAAGCAATTATGCTCAAACCTGAACTCGAAACCGGGACCCCCAGATCACGGGATAGCCTCTATGACTGACCAGATCTGGCTATCCCTATGTCAGGACGTCGCCCACATCAAATTTAATATATTTAAGTGATTGCGTTTGACTCATCGCGATTACATGTTTTTGAAAGTACAGACCGCGAGACAATCAAATCCTTATTGGATTCGACTGAAAGACTGATGGGTGTTAACACTATAGATGTTAAATATATGTGCTGAAATTTATCTATCTAGCTCTCTTCGCTTTGTAGTTATTGTGTTAACTTATATTCGGATAGTTGCCCTTAACAGATTTTGCTCAAAATTCGATAATAAAGACCATATACCAAATTTCCTCTATCCAATACAAACATTTTAGCGGTATCTTTGCCATAGACTGCCAACATTTTCCTAAAATATGTTCTTCGAAATCAGTATATACTTTTATGGAGGTGAGAAGGCAAAAGTCCGAACTCGCAACGTTAGAGTTAATAGCCGAGTAACATAGCCACTATACGAAAGTAATTACTTGTTCCGTGAAGATGTTATTATAGCTTATGCAGCTATCACCATATTTTCTTTGTGTTGATGTTTTATATTGATTTTTTTAATTTGATTTTTAATGCTTTATTAATACAACTTAAAAACATAAATTGAATCAATTAAAAAGAAAATTATCTGAAGGGGATATTCAAAAATAAAAGTCTTCATCACTTGAAAGTGACGGAAAAAAATCAGCCCGCATCCACTCAACCATGTCCTAAAATCAAATAGCAGGATTTCCGAAGATTAAAGAAAATAGAGAACGGATGAAAAATGAACTTTCTTTATTTTGGATAACAATCGGTTCTTATAACATCCTTTTCTTGGCACATTTCGTCAAATTTTCATGTTATTATCATAAATAATAAACAAATCTTTTCAAAAAATGCCATTGTCCTTGTAAATAAACAAGAGATTTCCGATTCGATTCCAATTTTAAATCCTTAAACCGTTACCTTTAACAGCACATGAAATGCTTTTTCTTCTTTTTATTTTCCACGCTTCATAAATTCTTAGTGAAGCTCCATTTAGTGGCAGCAGTTAAAAAGTTCTATTTTGGAATGGAATTTTGGAAAAACGAGGTCTTGCGAATAAAATGTCGCTGATTTATTCTCTTTCAGAATTTACAACCTATCTTTTGGAACATTCCTTATTATTATTCATAAATTTCGCTTTCCAGAACTGTTCTGTTCACGTGATTCTCGTATTCTTAAAGTTATCGTGGTGTATTCTAAGCTTATTTTTTTAGAAAATTCTTTTACTATTTTACGTAAGTTGAATATATACAGAACGGGGTAAAATCGATTCGTTAGAATTCGTGACAAGCGAAATTTGAAGTTGGAGAAAACTCTTTGGAACACGAGTTAATAATAGTAATAACACACACACAATGTTCATAACTAATGATTTTTTTATTTCGTTATCATCAGTTAGTAACTGTAATGGTTGCATGGAATTTAGAAGGTAAAAAAGAGCGGATATGTGTGATAAATCTTCCATATATTCTTTTAGGCTTAAGAAAATAATAATAGAATTCAACCGAAAAAAAACAATAGAATAATCAGAAGTGGAAGTAATAATAACGTATTACATTGCTAAAAATAATAATTTTTATTCATAATAAAAATTATTATTATTGTTATTAACATAATATACTATTTTCTACTAACATAATTACTTAGGTTAGTAGAATAGGTAAACGTCTAGAGGACTATTATTGTGTTGACGGTATCTCTGATCATATGTAATGTCACTTGGTTTTGTCTCATCTTCCATCCTACAATTCTCTATCCTGCTAACCCTTGCTCTATCTTTAATAGAATCTTCTGTAAACATATTATTCACAAACATTCGAAACAAAACTAAACAAAATTATTCATTAAAATTGGATTGAAATATGGAACGAATAATGATCCAGAAACAGAAAGAAAATGAAAAAACACGAACACAAAATTAAAAAAAAAAATTTTAAAAATGCTGAAAGAAGCATTAATAGTAATCACCAATTAGTTTTTGAAATGTAAATATAGTAAATCAGCATAGGTATATATATATATATATATATATATATAAAGAAGACCTCTAGAAAAATTGACCTTTGCTAAAAGACATCATAAAAAAATGCAACTAAAATGTTAAATTTAAATTCCTGTGATTCATTTTTTTCAAGAATAAAAGTTAGTTCTGAAAACATTGATAAATCAGTCAATTTAGATAATTATATTTATAAAACGCTAAAGTTAGCTGCACAGAAATCGTTCTCCCTATCTGCACACAAATATTGTACAATATTGATGAATATTCGCAATACTGTTTAATATTGTGGAATATTGTTTAATGTCATATAATGTCAAACAATATTGTACAATATTTTGCAACAGGATGTGCTACCTAGGATAACATATTCTTCAATGACAACAGTGAAACATAGTCAAACCTTCATACAAACGTTTTGAAAACTTGAGCATTTTTTTTTATTGATGAACTTACTTCAACGATTCCCTTAATAAATTAATAGAACTTCAAAACTTTGTTAGAAACCTGCAGCAAATAAGGGATAAAAATTGTCAAACGCTAACAATCTTATCAAACGTTTAAAGCAGGGTTTCCTAATTTGTAGAAATCTACAAATTGTAGATTCTTTTATAGTAAAATAATCGAATAATGTGTGGGGCCATCCCCAGTCCAATTCGGGAAACGAGTCTTTCTGTATTATATTAATTTTTTAAAATTTTTATGTATATGATTTTAAGATAAAATATTTATAATGGTTTGTAATGGTTATATGAGAGCACTGGTATTTTTCATAAATTCTAACTTAATTAAAATGACCATCAAAAAGTCGAAAAATATCTGAATTGTTTAACACCAAAGTAGAAATTGGGGTTAGCATATATGATTTTGAAGCAAGCAAAAGAGGCGAGCACATTTTTTAACTCAGTTTCTAATAACATATTTCACAGGCTTTTTCTATTATGGATCAGTAACATGCATAGAAATTTAAAATAATTTTATATAAAATAAGTAGTGTAGATAAAAAAATATTTTATTGAAATTAAATATTTTTAATATACAATTTAATTTAAAAACGAATTTTACTGACTTTTGAATAGAAAAATTAAAATAACTTAATATAAAATAAGGAGTGTAGATAAAAAATATTTTATTGAAATTAAATCCTTTTAATATACAATTTAATAAAAGGATAAAGTATCGAAAGAAGAATATTAAAATAAAAAAAATATTTTGTGTCGCTCTTATAAAATTTTCCTTTAAAATTTTCTTTTTATGTCATTGCAATTTCTCAATAATATCAGCAATAAAAATGTTAAAAATCAGAAAAATTCGTTTTCAAATTTTCAGCAATAAAATTGAAAAATAGAAGTTATTAAATT
>JAOUZG010037989.1:83905-98616 GCA_026289955.1 Argiope argentata | reverse complement strand
TTTCAAATTTTCAGCAATAAAATTGAAAAATAGAAGTTATTAAATTAATTTATTTATATTAATTAACTGGAAAATAATGGCAACAGTAATATAATAAAATAATAAGATGAAATTGTTTTAAAACAAAGAAGCTGGATTTTATGTTGTCAAGGGTAAGTCTCGATAAGATCGCTTTGTATGTTGTTGTTTTTTCGTGTTCCATTCACATTAACAATAACAATCACGTCACTCGCATGCTGACCTAATGTTTAATAACTATTTGATATCCTGGAACCGAGCCGTCGATAGCTCAGTTGGCAGAGCGGTGGACTGTAGGTGGTGAAAGCAGACATCCATAGGTCGCTGGTTCGACTCCGGCTCGACGGAAGTTATGTTTTGAATTCAGAATTCTCAGCATTGATTATAATCATTAAATAATTAGTCATAAGCCATTTTATAAAAAAATATCTAAAAAATAAATTTTTGCAATAAATAAAATGATGCTGTTTTTAAATTATTCTCCATGAAATCCAAATCATTTTCATCGTCGTCGCAGAAAAAATTAATTTTACAAAAACATGTCTCAAGAGCTCAGTTCAAATATTAGGAGAAAATACTTTCTATTCTCTTTAAATTTCGAAGAGCGATGCTAAATTTTCTGCATTTTTAAGTTTACCTTCAATGCCAAATAAATACCTTAATTAGAATATAATTATTGGTACAATTTAGTATCAACTTTCGCTTAAATTTTGCTAAAAAAGAAAAGGTTTTAATATAGTCTTTATTTTCTATTTAAGGATATTGGCATTTATTTATTTGAATAAATAATGCATAACAAAGAAAAAAAGCAATAAAATAAAATAATTTCTTCTGAATAGGAACTTTCAGAACTGAAGACAACCAGAATATTATGTATTGCGTTCCACATATTTTCATGCCATATTAATAAAATTAGTAGTAGGAAAAAAAAGTAGGAAAAAAAAGACTAAGAAGAAAAAAAAAAGAGAGAGAGAGAGAATGTTCCAAAGAACTTAAAAAAGAGGGGGGGAGTAAAAGATTTTTTACCCTTTCTCCTTTCTTTTAATTCCGATTTTCATAAAATAAAGATTTAAATAAAAATCTAAATGCTACAATTAAATAATATAAAATCCTAAAATGCTTCTAATGAACTGTTTTGAATAAATAAATTAAAATAAAATAAGTTTATAGCACAAAATAAAAAACTGAACGTTTAAATTTTGAATATTATCCCGAGATACATATTTCACAATAATTTGTTATTTTCTATTTACATTTATTTCTACGATTACTTATATAAAACACAAACAAATTAATTGATTTATATGTAACGTGTATTGGCGATAATGCTATGTTTAATAATAAACGCTAATACACTGATTATATTATTGTTATGGCGAATCTTATTTTGGCCAATTGGTCTTTTCTCATACTTATCTGTAAATAAACCTCTCCAGTATTTATAAATTATTAAAATTTTCTTTTATCTTCTTCACTTACAAAAGATTCGGTAGATTCGATTGCAGAACTTTTCCAATTATTCAATGGCAACAACAATGTAGCCTAGCAACTGAATTGATGGCCAATTCCAGCTTTGCACACGTAAGAACATCTTACCTATCGATTTAACTCGTTGAAAGAACGACCAGATAATTCTTATCTTGTTACCATCAAGCAGATTCTAGAACAAATTCTGACAAACGGTTGCTCAACGCAGACGATAATAAATGTACACATCTTTTTAAGGCAAACGATAATTTTTTTTCGCCGACGAAAGGATTATGTGTATATTTATAAACATCTTTAAATAGAACAAATATACTCACAGTTTTTTTTTTTCTTCTTTCGATAACAGTTTATTATTTTTTTTTTATCTAAAGCTGCTTTTAGAGGTTAAGCTATTGGCATCTTGTTTACGTTATGCCATACCGTAAACATGATAAAATTCGACGTTATAGAAGAGAACTGAAACAGCAATTTATCTTATTTTAATGATTCTAGAACAAAAACGCTGATAATGCTTTTTTCTTAAATTAAAATTGTTAGATTAATAAGAACAAACGTTGAAACATTATTCAGATAATGCTAAAAAAAATGTTTTTAGATAAAATTATATACTATAATGAGAGTTTTTTTTAAAAAAAAGTATTAAGATAGAGATTATAACAAGATTGAAATTTTTAGTACAATAAACTCTTGTAGAACGCGCAGAATTGCGCCACTAATGTGTTACATACACAACGAGCTCGTATTCCATAAATTTAATTGTGTTAATTTTTTGGTACAAAAAAATTTGTTAAATGGGAAACATAATGAAGTTAAGGGAATAATACAGTATATAAAATTCAAATTGCATACAAACATTGGTGCGATTAAAAGAAAAAAAAACTAAACAAAGGTTAGTAAAAAGAATTTAAATGAAAGCAGTAGAGGTTGAAACAGTGAAATTTTTTATAATTTTTTTTCAATTTAGTATTTTCTCCACTTTAGAAGGGTGCGGATACAAAAGATAACTTATATATATCTAAAAGTAATTTCCATTTATTTCCTTAAAGTCATTACGATAAAAGTGTCATAATACATCGAAAATTGAAGTCACTGGTATATGAATTTTGTCTACATAATTAAGAGTTATATTGCAATTTTGGATTACTTATCTAAATTAGTTAAAAATTATAAAGTACCAGCATCTAAGTACTTCTCAAAGTGTGCATTAAAAATTCCTCAAGATAAGAGACTGAATAAAAATACTATATTATACCGCGATTACACTTGTCAAGAAATAGCGGTATTAACCGGGAGAAAACGTAAATCACGGAAAATTACCTACATTAATTACCACTTTTACCTAATCTAAAGGAAAAACAAAAATGGTATATAAATGACGAGAATATGTAGAAGCAGGGTAATAATGTAAAATAAAAGTAATTTAGAATGAGTAATTTGATTATATGCAGAGTGGTACAGATTCCGTAGATTAGATATGAGTTTTAAAAACATTATATTTAGTAACACAGAATGCTGTGATTGGAGCTTTTATATTAAGAGACATGTAGTGAAAGAACCTAATTGGTGTTTGAGAATAGACGGGAATAACTCCCATTGTTATGGAGGAAATATAGTTATCAAAATGAATTCGATTTTTTTCTCTATTTTTTTAAAGAAATAACAGGTCAATTTTTTGGTAAAAATTTCTATAATTTCCATTTTAGGGTCTTATTGGATAAGTCTCGCGAGGTATATACCAAGATGAATTTGTCATTAATACCATGATATTATTTTGAAGTAATTGTACTTGTTTCGTTTGAATTATTTCGGATAATTCTTTGATAGGAGATGCATATGATAATTTTGGATTAAGTCTCAGAAATAGGACTCGTCAAACAGATCAAGTATATTTTAAATTCAAATTTAAGAATGAGATGTATTTTTTAAAAATTTAGCTAAGAACATTTTAATGTTTTTTACTTAGCCAAAGAATTATTTCAGTTTGTTTAGCAGCCATTTAAGTTGAAATATTATCCTCCATTACATAAAACAGTCCAGTTTTTTCGACACCTTGGGCTAAGTTTTTTTTTCTTTTCAGATTTTATTTAGATATAAAGAGTTCATATTAAGTAATAATTGAGATTATTAATTTTAAGCAAATAAATTCTAAAAAACAATATTTTCTGCAATTAAAAATGGTGGTCATTTGTTCAAAAAAATTTCTGATATACGGAAATATTAAAATAATTATAAAAAAACTTGCATTCTAGATTTTTTGACGAATTTACTTTGAATTTGAAAAAAATATATAACACTTAAAAATTAATCAATAACTTTTTTTTCCTTTTTTTAAATTTTAATTTTTTTACATTCTTATTAAACATTTAATTGAATCGTAACAAATAATATTATTAATAGAGCATTGTAAAAATAATACGACACTTTCAAATTTATTTAGTAACAATGTTTGCAATATTATTTAATTTATAGCCAATAATGTTCAGAAAGTAAGAAACATAGAGTTTATGAATTCTGATGAAAGCTTACTAAACTTTGGCTATGATTTTAGTCATTCTACAACAATCATTGACAATTATAGAATAAGAACAATTCGAAATCAAATCTATCCAGAATTCAAAATAACTTTTGTTTATTATTACTCTTTTTAAAAAATAGCCTTTTTAAAAATTTCATTCGCAAAAATGCTAAATTAAATTTTATTTATTTTATTAAAATGGAATAATAAATTTTCAAAAATAATTAATTTCATTAGATCGTTTTAAATAACATTTAGGTCTAAAATCTTAACGGATAGGCCTAAAATCCTAACGGCTTAAAACGGATTTGGAATTTTATTACAAGGCATTAAGATGAAACTAGAATCAGCAACAAAAGGAATTAAATACATCGATAACAACTTGATAAATATGTAAGGATGTTTTTTTAGATCTATTGAGAATCAATGAAAGAAATAGCAGTATTTACTTACGTCAAATATGACGTCGCTCTGATGTTCTATTTTGACATTCAGCCGAATGAACTTCTTGTTTTTCTTCATCTTATGACACTGAAACATTCTTTGACACAGTGCGAAAACAGTGATATTTTTATACGTTTCTTATAGAATGTATCGAAGATTGAATAGAAAATAACTACCACTGAAAAACAAAACTTAGAAATTTTTGTGACGTTGGGTAGAATGCCTGTTATGTACTATTTTCATGTTCTATTCTATAAATTGACCTATTTTCCCATCTGCTCAATGGAATTTGACGTAAATGATATCCATTCGGAAATATTATTACTATCTTCCTTATTTAGGATATAAAAAGGGAAAAGTTTATTACTTGACGATTCAACATTAACTGTACTAGATTAAGAGCATTTCATACATATTCTAACGCGATTTCGTTTTTGCAAGCTTTGTTAAGAGCAAACGATATTTTAGCGAAATGACGTCACACAAATATTTTGATGCTCTGTCGAATAGAAGGATTGCTTTTCTTCTTCTAAGGTAACAAAAACTATTTTTGTTTTGATGTGTTGAAAAAAAATACTTTAATATGTTTGCTTAAGATCATATATAATAAATGAGCCTCGAATAAAAACATGTTAGAATTTAAAACGAAGGCTTAAGAATTTTTGTGACGTCAGACAGAATTGTTCTCATGTGTTATAGGCTGACGTATCTGTTCAAAGAAATTTGTTGAAACTGATATTGTTTGAATTTTTTTAATTAACTTACATATTGGGAATTAAAAAATAGCAAAGTTTATTGCTTGATAACATACCGTGTCTCAAATTGAGAGTAACCTTACTTTTACTTGATAAATTCGACTTATATTTCAAATAACACATTAACGAAAAGACCAAACATATTTTCATTTTTACACACAATAAATGGTTTAATTTAAAATAAAAATAAAGAAAAATCAACCAAAAAAATCTAAATTGAAAAATATCAGAAGCATTTTAAATAAATTGAGAGCACACCAAAGAAATTTTTGAAATATCCCGCAAAGAAAGAAAGTGTAAATATTTAAATGCATGTCTTTTGGCTTTTAGAATGACTTTTAAACATCGTGATACTGATTCGACAAATTTTTGGCGGTATTTGAAAATATTCTCTCATTCTTTTTGCAACAATTGTTTTAAATAGGATTTATTTCTAATTTTGTCTTTTTGAACCCCGTTTTTGATTGTGGCCACAGATATTCAATAACATTGTAGCCAAAGTACTGCGGTAGTGTGTGTAAATGGTGTTAACAATGAAAGAAACACCATTATTATAGTGTTACGTGTATTCTTTTTTCTTAAATTGCTTTGAGACAAATTTAAAAGACAGAAAGGGAAAAAACTTATTTCGAGATAAATCTAAGAATTTTGAACCGTCGCTAGACAGACACATTAGAGAAACCATTTTTTTTAAAAAAATTTGTTTACCACTCTAGTAGGAAAACGTTTCATTCAGGAAGGTACAGAAGATTTAATATACTTGAGTTTCCACACAAATTAGATACTCAATGAAATAAAGTATAGTATCTACAACTTATAGTTACCACAGCTAGGGCCCGACTTAGCCTAGTTGGGGCCCGGGGCAAAGCTTCTTTGGAGCCCTTTCTGCTTCACTACTTTACTAAAGAAAAACAGATCGACTTTCTGGTACAGAGGTAGCGTGTCTTCCTCGTTTTCTGAGAGTCCCGGGTCCGAGTCCCGGTTTGGGCTCTTGTTTCTGATGTAGCTCTTCTTCTAGGGCCAAGAGTACGACTTAGCTTCACACTCACCACATTTGCTTGTACAACCCTTTTTTACAGGGGGGCACAGTCACACATCTCATAGACAGTACACAGAACAACCATGCCCGAACCGGGACTCTCAGAACACGAGGAAGACGCGCTATCTCTGTGACAGAAAGCCGGCCCAGAAAAATGTAAAGGAGATAATCAAAAATGCAATGACTTAAATATATGAAATTTGATACTCGATTTTCTAAGTGCAATTATACTTCTGAGTCAAATTTTAGTTTCAGTTGGATGGAAAAATTCATCTAAAACGTAAACTCGATTTTTAAATATTATGAATTGCAATTAAATGATTAATGGCTTAAAAGAAAATTCGCCAAGAATTTTATTAGCACTAACATGTATTATTTGTCTCTGTTTGTCTTATCTGAACACGTTTCAACTAGACGCATGAAATTTGGTGCTTGTATTTCTCATCAAATTTATAGATTTCTGTCAAATTTACAATTAAATCAATTCACAAGAAGTTTAATTGTTATTTTGCTTGATCGAGTTCGGGTGAATACGATTAATTATAAAATGTGAAAAGTTAGATAAATAAAATGTTGTATATAATTTTAAATATCAAGTGTAGACCCGTGTAAAATATATCAAAGGATTGGTTGTCTGCTTGTACGTTTGGAGATATGTAAACGCATCAAGTAAAAAATCTCAACGATTGAAATAAATTCAATTTGGTAAGTGATCTTTTTATAAAAATTATAGTTTTGAGTCGAATTTTTTTATCAATCGTTTGGTAAATAAGTACTCAAAACAATTCTCAGTTTTCTTACTTATGCAACTAAGCACGAAACGCTCATGAATGTAAATCTGGAAATGAAAATCTGAGTAGCCGTGTTATGTAAGGTATTGTTTAGTGTCCTCAGTCTTTATTTACAATGAGAGAGGAGTAGCAAATTTATTAGCACACTAGCAGTACCCTCACGTTGCCCGTGGCATAGCATCCAAGAAGAAAAATGAGCTTTAATCTTACGTCCAGCCTCCACCGGATATGACACGGGCATGTTACGCAACATCAAAGAAACAAAAAAAAAAATACATTTAGAAATTATCAAAAACCGGTACAAAACAATTTTTTAATAGCACACATTCAGAAATATTTAGACTGTTACAAAGGTAAAAATATATGATATGTCCGTGGACAAAACACAGACGATCATTTCGCTCCTCAGGAGATTTCTTCCGTCTCCTCAATTCAGTTGCAGTGCGATTTAAAGAAAAACTGTTATTTCGCTCATAAAAACACTCTCCCTCCCTAAGTATAGACATTATTTCACCGATATTCGTTAATCGAACGTTTCTTTCCTCTTCATTTTCCTTATCGTGCAACTAACGAAACTTTTTGACTTAAAATGAGTTCCTGCCAAAGTTGGATTTCCTTCTTTTGGGCATAATGAGATTTGAATTGCTATTTAAAATCAAACTGGATCATAGAATTCTAATGCATATACATACCAAAAGTTAAATCCGCAAAGTTAAAATTGCGATTATAAAACTCCCTTTTTTTGTTTCGATATGACTTTAATAAACTAAAACCTTCCCCAATAAATGCTCTGCAAAATGGTATAAATATCTCCAATATTCGTTACCTCTTTCTCGAGTTTTTGTGGTTCAAACATAATGTCTTCAGAAGTCTTCATTTTATACTATGTATAGATATGCAAGAAAGGGAAACCATTTTCGCTAGTATTTTGATTTATATCTTTGTGTCACAATTTTTATAAAGTTTTAGAATCTTTGGTCTAGCGAATTTCCCCCAAAATTGTTTTTCCAGTGTCTAGTTATCTGACAAAATAGTATTCCTGTAAATCGATACCCTCCCACTTTAACCAAAAACCATTATTAAACAATTATATTAACTGGTAAAGCAATAACTGCTTTATCACTACTTTTAAGAATCACTTTTTTATTAAATGGAATTTTACATCACTTCTTTCCAAAATGATGCAAACTGATTGCCGTTACTATGTAGTTACTTTGCCCAAGTCTTTCATTTTTGTTCTTGGAAATTGAACGGTTACCACTTTATTACACTCGACCACGTAACAATACAAGAAAGAAAAACTCGACAGATGTTATTGTGAATTGGAACGCTCCTATCGGGATTTCTAAACATGAAAACGAGTGAACATTTCTACGATAGACCTTATCTTCGCGTTTTATCACCCCAGAGTGCATCTTTTTGTGGCGTCTTATTGTTTGTAAATCGTACTGCGTCGTAAATCGAGAGTTTTTCTTTTGTGTTAGAATTGTGACAACGTATCATATCTAATCCCGTATCACAAACGGCACTTGAGAAAAGTAAAAAATGTGTTTTAAAAACATGCTCTTTTCTACGTTCATTCAGTCAGATTAAGTTTCCAAAACTTATTTTCCTTTTTTGTAGATTTGTATGTAATGATATTTTAAACTCAAAATTGATATTCAAATTAATTTCTTGATTTTCAATTTAAGTTAGCCATAGTAACTTCATTCTAAAATATTCTCTTATTTCCTGTTCCATTCCACTCGCTCTAGTTAATTACCTCGACAGATGCTTTGTAAATTTGCTGAATCAGCTAAACGCCGGCTTCTTTCCCACACTCCAAGTGTAGGGACAGAAATTAGCCAGCTTAGCGAATGCCATTAAAAGATCCCTAGGATTCCCTTGCAGGAGCTGTACATGTGATTGACATGTGTCGGAGATCCCTGTTAAAATCCGAAGGTATGTATTCAGAGGGATAAACGTTTAATCAGGTTTTTGTTATTCCGTGTTGTGTCGTTCTGCGTTGTGCACGTCGCTTTCGCTTGTACATAATGCCTGCTTCCCGTGATGGAATAAAACGAACTTAAAAATTCAACCTGTCTTCTCCATGATTTCGGTCATGAATCTGCTATCTGCTTTTAATAAATAATTATCCATTGCATTATATATAAATGTCTTACTTTTGTTATCAATTCGGAAAAAAAGAAATTGGGCAAAAAAAAAAAAAGAAGAAGAAGAAGTAGTAGTAGAAGAAGAAACATATATTTATCCATTATAGTTTGCCAACGGATTCTAAAACCCTCCGCGGCTTTGCGCATGCGTTAAGATGGGGTTTATTCTCCACAATAGGGGAGAAAGGAAGGACAAAAGGAGGAGATATTTTCATTCAACAAGTAAATTCTAATTACTCACGACTTGATTAAAACACTTAAGTCAGAAACGTCAAGATGCCAGCATACATGTGAAAAAAAAAAGTATCTTATAGGATGAAAATTAAGGGCAAGGAATGACAAAGAATTCGGGAGAAACGCTTATCTTTCCGTGTCTCACCCCTTAGTGAGATAGAATCGTTGAAAAGTGGTCGTCTGTAGATACTGAAACGAAAAGCATATAATTTTTTTTATCATGCAAACATTGTGTTTTAGCCACTTTGTGACTGGTAGATAATGAGTTACCTGACCCATGAAATTGGTTTTTCCAATATTGTTCGAAATATTTAATGAAAATTATTATTAATTGTAGTAAAACTGTATAAACATCAAGTGTCATCCACTACAAGTTAAAAAAATTTGCTTGAGCTTGAGTGGACGAATAAAAAGTATATTATTAAAGATTGAAAATTTGAACTAGATATATATTTAAATATAGAGAGAGTGTGAGCTAATAGTAGGTATTGAAAAAAAAAACACCTCTAATAAAAACAATTTAACTAATATTTAATTACAGGATCGAACATATTTTATAGATTTACAAAACGTTAAACGTATTTAGAATTATATAAAATAAGTAAACTGTAATTAATTAGAAATGTTACAAGAGTAATTAATTAATTAATAATTAAATTAATTTTCAAGCTATTTTATTTTTATTTGGATAAATTTGATTGCATGTCCTTCATAATTAAATGAAATCACAAAATGGCATACTATAAAATAAAAATCTCGAATGCTCGGGGTCACTAAGCAATTGCTTACTTTCCTATAGATAATATGGTCCTGTCTATAACAAGCAGTGCTCGACTAAGACTAATTGGAGCCCGGGCAAATATTTTTATGGGGCCTCCTCTGCTTTAATACTTTAGTAATGAAGAACACCCATTAAAGAAAAAAAAACGTTAAAAAAATTCTATTCAATTTGGGAGCTCCCACATTAGTGGGGACCTAGGGCAATTGCCCCGTTTGCCCCTGCCTTAGTCAGACCCTGTTAGCAAGCTTGTAAAATGTCTAAATTTGACGTCATTTAACTTTACATTTTATTCGCAAACAAAGTATATGAAACGAGTTCTTGAAAATAATAAAAATTTTCTCTGCTGTTATGTTTTCCAAAAGATCCTGACAGATTTAAAAGAAACTGACATCGATCTAGAATATTTTTTTCGTTACGTCTTTTTTTTTCGAGCATCTTTGAGCCTCCTCCTTCCCCATGTGATAAGCATCGCTTTATACAATCGCTGACATCAAATAACATCACTACGGATTCCACCTACCCAAAATATCTATTCCCTCAGGTAAGGCAAACCGTCATCTAAAAATGTCTTGGCTACCCCCCATCGCATTCCCCGTAACCAGGCCACCCCGGGTACGAAAGGGAGTAAGTAAGCAATCATTCCATTCTGATTGCTACCTCGATCTTAATGAGCGGCGGCATTCTCGAAACATTTCATGTAACGAAGTGGAGCATCCCGTAACACAACCCTCACTTTCCCTGAATTAACTTAATCAAGAGGTCCCGAGATGAAGAAAGTGGTTGCATGGCCAAGACAGACAGACAGGCACTTTCTAGAAAGACAGAAGGTCCACCCTTGACCTGGTTTGGGCCAAAAAAGGCCATGACCAGTCCAAGGAATCGTCTCATTTACAGTCGAAAAAGTGGTAACAACAATAATAACTGTGACCTAACGAACCTTGCAAATGGGATGGGTTGGCCAGGCGTTCTTTTCTTTTAATTTTTTTTAAATATTTTATTTCCTATTGAAGGAAATGGTGGAAAAGCCGAAAATTGATGGTGGGACCTTTTTATGCCAGGTGACTTATTGTTCTTATGAACCTTAAGGTGGAATGGAACTTTGAAATAAGATGAAATATTTTTTTTAAAAATGTAATTTGCGTTTATCGTGACCGGTTGTAATTTATCATGCGATCAAATACTGGATTCTGCATTTCAGAATTTTAAATCAAGCGCGCAGGGCTATTAATCACATACCATTCATTTTTTCAGGTGTCTTCTTTACATAGTTTCATACTGATAGATTAATGAAGATAAAATATAAAAGATAAATTAAATAAAGATACATAAGGGAAACAAATATTGCAAATTTTAAAATAAAAGAAATTTGAGTAAAATATTTTTTGTCCATCGATAATTTCCTTTCATTTTTTTTTGTACAAATAAAGCAAAATAAAAAAAATCGCGAATATATCGTCCCCTCGATTTTTTTCATTTTCTTTTAAAAGTAACCGCACACTTTTTAACATTTCAGTTAGTGTTTTTCTTAATGGCATTAATAAAAACAGCAGGCGTGTTCTTCCCTCGTCTTTCTCGTAGGCTTAAATTATCTACTCAGTGGCGTAGAAATTAGAAGGGAATACAGAAGGATCATATATAACACATGCATCAATCTTAAGGGGCCTTAGAGGGACAAAATATCATTAGGTTTATGTTACTTTTTAAACTGAAATATCTTAAGATGGAAATAATTCTATGTTCCTGCAACTGTTTAATAAAAACAGTAGGTGTGTTCTCGCCTTGTCTTTCTCAATACTTAAATTATCTACTCAGTGGCGTAAAAATTGGGAGGGAAGACAAAAGAAGCAAAGATACCACATGCATCAATCTTAAGGGGCCTTAGAGGGACCGAATATCATTACATTTATGTTACTTTTTAAACTAAAATATCTTAAGATGGAAATAATTCTATGTTCCTGCAACTATTTAATTAAAACAGCAGGCGTGTTCTCCCCTCGTCTTTCTTGTATACTTAAATTATCTACTCAGTGGCGTAGGAATTGGGAGGGAAGACAAAAGGAGCATAGATACCACATGCATCAATCTTAACGGGCCTTAGAAGGACAAAATATCGTTAGGTTTATGTTACTTTTTAAACTGAAATATCTTAAGATGGAAATAATTCTATGTTCCTGCCACTATTTACACTCGTAAAAACCCTTTTGGGGAAGGAAAGATTACACTGTCAATCAATCAAAGATCAATTACTGCCGCAACGCCACTGAATCTATCTCTATACTTTTCCATCTTATTTTGCATCTTTTGAGTATATAGAAGATGGGATATTGTAGGGAGGAAGGTGGCAAAGCCTCAAAGGTAGGGTAGTCCGCATGCTTGACCCCCCCTAAATTCCGGAATTAAAGATGAAATACAGTGCTTTTTAAGAAATATTATATCATGAAGAAAACGAGGTATACATTTAGAACACCTTTTTCTTAAAAATCTATTGAATTTAAAAGTTGTTACAATCCAACAATTTTGTCCATAAGACCGTATACCAAATTTCATTTATCTAAATCGTTCCATTTTAGATTATTTCATTCACACATGCGAATATGTGTTAAACAAAGAATCTCTCCTCCCATTTCACATGCTTGATCCACATTTAATACATATTGGCAGTAAATTTATATACAGTAAACAGTAAATTTATATACTAAATTTCCGTTATATGGCTTTTTGTATTTTCGAGTTGTCTCCCTCGCATACTGACTGACAGGCAGACAGAGGAACTTATTTTCCAAGGATTTTATTTAACGTTTGACAGAAATATTCCAATTTGGTATTAAGGATGCTTTTGAAATTGCATGCTCCACTTCAATTCACGTTTGAGTTACCGTTTCAGAGATAAAGTGAAATGGTTTCAAAAAAGTGTTTTTTGAACTCAAAAAGAGTGAAACGTGGAGATTCGTCTGTTTCTAGAGATTCGTTCTATGTGGAGATTCTTCTATTCATATTTCTAGACTTTTTACTTTTCACACTGTCTTATATAAGAAAATAAAAGTTAAAAGATATATGTCCTTCTAATCCAAAAAATTGTAACACGAGAACACCTTAGGTTTGCTTTGTTTGGATTGAATATATCCCCGATACCAGCTTAAAAGCTTTATTATTTAAAAAGCATATCCAATGTTTTAATATAAATTAAACATTATTGAGTATTAAACAAAAAAAAGTTAAGTGCTTGTTTTTGCTTTGTTGCTTAAGAACTATTAAAATATTCATCTGGATATTCATAAGTTTTTTACTTTGTCACGTACTGCTATGTATCAAAGCAAATTATTATTAAAATTTTTATTTAAAATTCATATGGAATATATTAAAATAAAAATAAAATTAGACAAAGATAGAACTAATATTCCCAAAAAGCTATTTCTTTAAATTTTAAAGTCTTGATTCTTTTTGCAAAAATGCCTCTAAGTTATTGAGGGGAATTTTCATTAATTTTCAATTAATTACAATTTTAATGAAAATTGTAAGTTAATTTTTAATTAATTAACATTTAAATAAAAATTTCTACCGATTTTTAATTAATTAAAATGTTAATAAAAATTTATATTAAAATTTTAATGAAAAGTTTAGAACATTTTTAATTAATTAACATTTAAATAAAAATGTATTCATTTTAATTAATTAAAATTTGAATAAAAATTTCATTAATTTTTAATTAATTAAAATTTTAAAAATTCATATTTTAGGGACCATTTGTTATTTACAAAATAAACAAGTGCCATATTCAGGAATCTTAAGCCCAGCGGTTTGCTCTCTAATCTGCCTGTAAACATTATCATATTAATAGTAAATTTTTAAAACATTCAAAGTAAACGATTTCACTGATAATTTCTCAATCTTCATGCGATATTTTCTAAGACCATTATCAGATAAATAAATAAATAAAAATAAAATGATGTTTCACATATTCTGGCAAATTGAAAAAGTCATTCTTCTTTTCCCCTACTTTTTCTGAAGGCCACAAAATGCTTAAAAACTATTAATGGCTTTCGATTCTACCAAACACTCGCTGAACATATGGATTACATATCTGCCATTACAAATTCTACATCTTGATGTTAGTGTGGCGAGGGAATTCCATTACGTGATTGCCAGATAGGTTATCTTCTTCATCTGAATGTCGATTGAAATTACAAGAACCAATTCTCAAACATTTGTATAATTTCAAAACCAGATCTTTAATTTACATAAATATTTAATCTTCCTTCAACATATTAATATGATTCATTTTAGGTAGCAACGCCAAATAATTAACTGCTCTCGGGATCTCCACGATTAGCCGAGAGAGAGGGAAAGCATTTCTTATTATGTGCAGTTTTATCACTCAGTCGATCTTTTCAATCGCTTCGTGACCCCAATGTTTGAACATTTCAAAGTTTATTGAGCACTCTTTGCCAGCCGTCGATAGCTCAGTTGGCAGAGCGGTGGACTGTAGGTGGTGA
>JAOUZG010037989.1:36773-78905 GCA_026289955.1 Argiope argentata | reverse complement strand
CAGCCGTCGATAGCTCAGTTGGCAGAGCGGTGGACTGTAGGTGGTGAAAAGCAGACATCCATAGGTCGCTGGTTCGACTCCGGCTCGACGGAAGTTACATTTTGGAATCCTTTTCAAATTGAATAAGTGCACTGAATTGTAAAAAAAAAAAGTACAGTTATTACGAAAATTATTGGTAGATTTAGAAATAAATTTTAAAGTTGATGAAACTGAATTATTTATTTTATTTTAATAGGTGTCTAAATCCACTTTCCCAATTTCAATTTCAATCTCAGATAATTCATGTTTATATGCTCATTTTCTTAAAATTTTAGCGTTAAAGTATTCTTATGATTTTGGAATTTTTTTAAAGTTCACATTAAAAGCTAATTTTTTAAACCATTTTATAAAAATAATTTAGCTATTACTGAAAGAGGTGAATCCTTTTTTTGGTTGTCGTGTTCTTTTCTTTAAAAAAAGGGAGGGATAAAAACCACTGAGTTAATTTCGAGAATGATTTAGTTTCCAGCCCATATGGGGATGAAACAAAATCAACAAAAACTTTTCATAGTAGACAAAACTGTAACACGGCCTATTTAATATTCTTTTTGACTTTCATTATTTTTATATATTGATTACTTTTATCAGCAAAATAGATGAAATATTCTAGGCCAAAAACAAAGGGAAAGAAAATATTTTTATATATTTTTTTTAAAAAAAAGAATAGTACGGAGTTTTGTAGAATAGTTTTAGTTATAGTATTTTTCAGCTATTTTCATTTCAGAATTAACGACAATAAACATCGTTATTTAACTGACAGAATTCAGTTCTACAAATTTTTAATTGCTTAGAAATAAATAAATAAAAATAATCTGCATTCTACAATGATTTTACTTTTAAAAGACTTGCAAATATTTATTAAAGATATATAAAATTCATGCCTTATTTTCCCCTCAGTAACAAAATTAATTCTGAAAATCGTTTGCTTTTCTACACAGGAAGAAAATACAGGTTTATGCTTGTATAATGGTTAATTAATGTATGACAAATCGTCTGCGTTTTTATTCTGAAGAGAGTAAAGTTCAAGTAAAGATGTCATATTTATTGAGAAAATATTTTTTTTTAACCATCACTATTCCAAAATTTTGAAATAACAGTGTGATTAAAGATATGGAATTTACAAATTTCTCTAAATAGTTCTTTTTTCTCTATCGTTTTTAATGCTTTAGGGAGTTATTGTTATCACCTGGAAAAACCATAAATTTTTAACTTCTAAGTTTTGATTAACTAAATTCATGTTTTTTGAAATAAAAAAAAAGGCGAAATTTGTTTGTGTTTTTTTCACGGAAGAAGGCGCCACCGTTGGGGTTACAGGGCAAAACCAAAGGGTAATCCCTCCTCCCCCCCCCCCAGTCAGAATATAGAACTCACACCAACTTGAAACTTGTTTGCTCTAATACCCATGACCGTCGATAGCTCAGTTGGCAGAGCGGTGGACTGTAGGTGGAAGGAGGCAGACATCCATAGGTCGCTGGTTCGACTCCGGCTCGACGGAAAGCATTTTACTTCAACATTGAATTGAATTACAAAAATTAAAGTTGTAAATTAAAACCTGTAAAATATAGTTTTTCTATTCTTAACTTGTAAACAGGAAAATAAAAGTTAAATTAATATTTTTTTCTACACTCTCTCTCTCTCTCTCTCTCTCTCTATATATATATATATATATATATTTGTTCAAAAAATAATAATCAAGGAAGTTGTAAGGGGCAATTTAGGATTTTACAACCTGCTATAGAAGCCTACGGCACATTATTCAGCCTCTCTTTTAATAAGATGATCAGTTTAGTTTTAGATTTTAACATGTTAATAATTTATTTTATTCAATAATTTATTTTTTGTGTTTTATAAACTTGGTGGATATTTCTATAAATCACCAAAATCAGACTGGAACAAATAATGATCCTTCTCACAGACAAAAAATACAATATCAAACAAAAAACAAAAAAAAGACACTTAAAGAAAATATTAACACAAAACATAAACACAAAATAATAAAAATTTCAGACTTCAGTTCAATAACCTTTGCGGCAATGCAACAAAGAAAATGGGAAGATGCCCATAACTAATTCATCAATCCCATAAGAAATATTATTCACGTTTAGCGCCAATATAGTAGTTAAGATTTCGCATCTACTAAAGACATAGACAGGTACATTTTTAACTCCGTCCAGCATTATAGACGATTATATATATATATATATATATATATACGGGCTTTTTTGCAATCTAATAAAATAAAGAATGTTAACATCAACTTCATTAAATTAAATGTCCATGCATTTCCAAATTAAACATGGAAAATGCAGATAATAAACTTTACGTTGGAGTTAATTTAGTTAACTTAGAAAGGCGGCACAATTTTAAACCATCGCCTTATCAATGAAAAAAGAAAAAAGAAGTAATTTGAAGAAGCTGTATGGTTAAATAACGAAATTAGTTGGAATTTTTTTGCAATGATAAAATATATTTCTGAAATTCATATAAATAATGTCTTAATAAATTTATTAATAATTGAAATAATATTATTAAAATAAGTTTTTGAAAAAAAGATGATGTAAAATCCTTTTGTGTGCGAATATTTTTGCAGATTGCCATGAAAAAATATCAAAATTTCACCTTTTTTTTTAATTAACTAAAATTCTATTTAAAAAAAATTTTAAATTATTCGCGCCTTTCGAAGAATTATTCGCCAAATCTGGTAACCTGAATACAATGCAACGTCGGAACACAGAGTAGACATATAGTCGTTTTTATTATTAGTAGAAATGAATATGTTATATGAAAATTAGTGACAATAAGCTATTTCACGTAGACACAATATTGTTTTAATAAATTTATTGACTCCTAAAACTAAACTAAATTTCTAACCGAACTATTTTAAAAACTAAAACTAAAATAAAATATTTTAAAATCTAAAACTTATCTAAACTATTTTAAACTAAACTAAAACTAAATTTATTAATACACTAATTAAATTAAATAAATATTGTAAACAAATGAATGTTCAATTAAAGCCGATTTTTATTTTATTAAATTATAAATACGTACTGTTTTTCGGAAATTTATTATAAAGAAATATAAAAAACAAAAAAATATATAACACGTAGCAAATAATTATAAATCCTTATAATTGTTTGTTTAAAAAAAATTCTGTATAAGTCTCAAATATGAATGGGAAGATGATTTGTTTGTTTTTCGGCACTCTTCTCAAAATAAAGCATTTGTATATTAATTTTAATTAAAATGTCAATGCATGGTCAAATTCAACACATAGCAAATTATTATAAATCTTTTTAATCGTTGATTATAAAGGCATTGCGGTAATAATAAAATAAATTTATTAGTTATTGTAGTGCAATAAGAGTAAAAAAATTGAGTCATAAGTAAAAGTAAATCATGCAAATTAAAAAGAGGTAATTTTATGACGTCATGACAGTAATGACATTAAATAACAGCATTGTTTTGCTTAATGCATGTTATACAATTTGTAGATGTTGTTTTCAATGTGAAAAGGAAGTTAAAGTTTGAATAAAGATCCAAAACATGTTTGTGTGCCTTACAAAACTTCAAAATTACAATGAATGACGTCCGCGCAATATTTACAATCAAAAGATAAATGAAATCACGTGCTTTTCTCTCTTTTAAACAGGCATGTTAGATGTTCAGACAAAAATGTTCGCTGCCATAATTTTTCTCTTTCGACGATTCTAAACAACGCAAGATTGGACGATTTCCCCCTCCCCGTCTCACTAGATCTAGATAGTTAGAGTTATGTTAGACATTTTGTTTGATTCGATTATGAATTTGTGGGGGGTGGTCTCCCCCAAACACCCTCGCATACTCTGTAATAAAGAAACGTATCAAACCAGAAAACGACTTTCATGGCATTAGTGAACAATCGTTACGAAATTGTAACTCTATGCATAAATATAGCATTTTTAATGAATCTATCTTGTTCTCCATAGTGAGGGGTGTGTTTTTTTTCAATTTTTTGATGATTAATACCTCGCATGCAATTGATATTATCCGAAAATCGAATTTATGTTATAAACAAACTTTCCTATACCGACTGAAACAATAATAACAACAACAAATTAGACATATTTACACTTGTATCCGCAAAATCATGAACCTAATTTCATACAATAAAACCATTCTCGTTTTTTTTTAATTATTGCGTTTAATTATTGCGTTAAGATCTTTCTGTTGTTGTTTCTAATGGCACTTGCCATGGACAAACTCGCTGATACAGTCACCGATTTTAAGCCAAGCGTGAGTCTCTTATTTTAATAGCGCCAAAAAGAATCAAGAGTACGTCTTACCTACTCATGCATCACATTCGAGATTTAACGATTTCTGGAGCGCCTGCCTCTTTTCAAGAGGCTATCTCCTTCTTGGCGATGTTAGGCCTTGTAGTGGATGTGCCCTGTTCTGTAATCTTTGTCATTAATCACATTCGCTTGCACAGCTCCCTATTATAGGGGAACACTTTCACACATCTCACAGATAGAACAGATGAAGAACAACCATTCCCGAACAGGGACTCGAATCCAGGACGTCCAGATCACGGGGAAGACGCACTACCCCTATGCCAGGACATCGTCAAGATGTTTCTGAAAGTATAGACCGGCAGTTGATTAACCGGTTGTTGGATTTCACTCAAAATTTGTTTGATATTTACATTATAGATGTTAAATTTATGCGCCAAATTTTGTCTAATTTTCTTCGTTTTGTACTATTTATGTTAAATTCTTATCGGAAAGCTGGACCGGCAGTTTTGCTCTAAAAGGATTTTGCTCAAAATTTGATAGATATCTACAAATTCGATATAAATACCTTAGGACAAATTTCATCTATCTAACTCAAAATGTTTTTGTTATTTTGTCACAGACAAACGGCCATTTTCCGAAAATGTGTTTGTTCGAACTCAGGACAGTTTAAAACATGAAAATTCCTCAACATCTCGAATTTCAATTTTTATAACGATTACTATCCTTTATCTGCACTACTTATAAAGGAAGTAAAAACTGAAAAAACACCTGATTCAAATATTTCTGTTTCATCATTACCGAAAGCTATAATTTTATAAGCGATTTGGAAAAATCTAAAGCAAAACACTCCGATCAAAACATGTTTTCCTGCAGTCTGTCTCCGTCGCATCCAGTTCCAAATAGTGCCATAAATCTGTTGCACTGAGTCATGTAATAAATCGTTTGCTGACCTGCGTTTACCCGAACAGCAACAAGTGTCACTCACTGATTTGTAGACGTAGAAGTTTGCAGACAGAAATCGAGCAATTTCTAGGATAAAATGACAGAAGAGGGGGGGGGGGTCGTAAAATCATTTACGACTCCAACCATGATTGCACAATCAACCCTATTTGCGTGAAAAATAGTGTTGTTTAATTTGGTGTGGTGGTTATTGTAGTGAAAGTTAAATGATCACTGAATTAGAATTTTTTAAATTCAAAACAACGATATTTCTGGGTATTTCTCTTATATGGATTGATTTTTTTAAAAATAAATTCCTGGGATCGATGCAATAATGCCATTTGACCGTAAATTCATATTTATTCTGCTTCAAATCAAAAAATAATTAGAATAAGCCATCAGGAGGGTTCTCTCATAAACTTTCTTGCACTGCCTCCAGCTAATGTCGTATCCTATATTATCTGTATAAAGTTGTAGACCTTACACTTAGATCAGTTTACATTCACTATTTACTACTGCACAGTTTCTACGCATGCGTACTGGATGAATTGTAATTGGCAGAATGTAAACTCTACTGTAAAGGTGGGTATAACTATAGCGCGCAATAGAAGATCACGCCTACTTCCGAAAAAATCACGTGACCACAATGGGACAATGACAAACAGTTAACCAGACGGGACAATGTTTGCGATTGTCCCAACGATGTTGTTTCAATAGTTCATGCAAGGACAATACTGAGACAACAGTATAGGGACAACGACTGCGCACAATAATTTGCCTCGTGTAGACCCACCTTTACACTTGGATCAGCTCACACTCAGTACTTGCCACTGCATAGTTTCTGCGCATGCGTACAGGATCGATTGTAACTGGTTGAATGTAAACTCTATTGTAAAGCACGGGGTTTACACGAAGCCAATTATTGCGTGCAATAGAAGATCACGCCTACTTCCAGAAAAATCCAGTGACCACATTTAAGAAATGGCGCTTGCCATTGTCTCAACCGTTTATACGGGGACAGTAAAAAGACAACAGTATAGGGAAAACGATTGCACGCAATAGAAAGTCACGCCTACTTCCGAAAAAATCACGTGACCACAATGGGACAATGGCAAACAGTTAACCAGACGGTTCAACCGTTTGCGATTGTCCCAACGACGTTGTTTCAATCGCTCATGTGAGGACAATACAGAGATAACAGTGCAGGGACAACGACTGCGCACAATAATTTGCCTCGTGTAAACCCACCTTTACACTTGGATCAGCTTACACTCAGTACTTGCCACTGCATAGTTTCTGCGCATGCGTACTGGATAGATTGTAACTGGTTGAATGTAAACTCTATTGTAAAGCACGGGGTTTACACGAGGCCAATTATTGCGTGCAATAGAAGATTCCGCTTACTTTCCAGAAAAATCACGTGGCCACAATTAAAAAATTGGCGTTTGCCATTGTCTCAACCGTTTATACGAGGACAGTACAGAGACGACAGTATAAGGGAAAGGATTGCACGCAATAGAAGGTCGCGCCTTCTTCAGAAAACTCACGTGACCGCAATGGGACAATGCGAAATAGTTGTCTCGCCGGGACAACCATTTGCCATGGGTCCCACCGACTTTATCTCACTGTTCACACAAGGAAAATACAGGGACAACAGTAGAGAGACAGCAACTGTGCGCAACCGTTGGCTTTGTGTAAACCCATCTTACCTGCAAATATCTTCTATAACATTGGTGATGCAGATAATTGCATTTAAATCTAGCATTTTTACTGAATTTATCACGGGAATAAAAATTATGAATGCATTTTTGTCTTCTGATTAACACCAAAATTTGACACAAAACAACTACAGATAATGTCACAAAATGACATCATGTATATAATTGATTAAGCCACTGCGTTTATGAGGGATAGGTCTACACTCATGCGAAGGTACAGACTGACAGACGGTCAACCGTTTGACAGATTTGTTTCAAAATTTAATAAATATCTTTTCTTTTTTCTTTTTTTTTTGATGTTAAGCTTATAAACCAGATTTTATTTTCCTAACTCTTTACGCAGTTATTCTTTTTGTAATTGTCGAGCTCAGTTACAATCGAACAGTCAGTCAGACAGACTTCCTGCCACTGATTTTAGTTTGAAATTTCATAGAAATTTGGTCATAATTCCATAAAACAAATTTCAGCCTTCTAGATCAAAGGTTTTTTTCAGTTATCGTATTCACGTGCAAATGAAAAAAGAAACGATACAAAATTGAGACATGTGCGTATGCAAAATATTTTGTATTAATAGCTCCCACAGATTCAAACATAATACTAGTATACTATAACACAAAATTAGAAACATTTAAATTAAGTGTACATCATGAAAGTAAGAAAAATGATACCTTTAAAAAACCAACAAGAATGATAACCATTCGTCTCCTAGACGAAGTGTATTTAAAATCATTTTTTAAAGCTAATTTAAATAAAAGCATACTATCTGCAGAGTATTTCATAGCTCTTGATTGTCAAGTAGGATAAAAATATTATTTATTTATTTTTGAAGCAATCTACATATATATGAGTCATGTTCTCCGCACATTGCTCTTGAACATAACAAACACAAATTGCGCAAATTATACGGGCAAAATTCACAAATTTTTCTTTTTTTCAATTTCGGATTGTTCAAGTCGTCGAATGTTTAAATTCAATTTTAGAATTTCACTTATAATAGTCCTTGTTGATCGGGGGCAAAGTTGATATGTTGAGACGCTTCTTCATCCATGGAGAAAGAGGAACTTCAATAAAATCTTCATCTTCCGATTCATTCTCAGAAGTAGAATTATGTTCCTCACTTAATTCTTTCAGTAATTCACGGATAGCTTCTGGCCTACCCCACAAATTTCCTCCGTGAAAACGCTTCGACATCGCCAAACATACATTGAAATACCTTCTCAATACTAACGGGACAGATAACCATTCGTTTCTGAGATGACTATTGTTCTGGATGTACTACAAACAGAAATATTTCGGGGAAAAGGAATATCCTCATCTGTAGTTTCCAAGTTCAGATAAAGGTACTGAGTAGAACGATCCATTTACCGTTATAGGAGAAGAATTGTCAAAGTTATTTCGTAAGCGTTCGTCCAGAAGACGAATGGTTAGCATTCTAGGGTTAATAAAGATTTAGAAAAATAAATGGAGTTATCTTTTTAGCTCTCTCTTATCAAAACGCCTTAAAAAATTACAGGAATGCACTTTTGAAGTGCATTCAAGTTGCCTTGAAGTCTGGGGCCTGGAGTTCTATAACCCACCACCTTTGTTCTCTATGTTTAGCCCCCCCCCCCTTCCCCTTCTGCTCTCCGAATCATCACGCTACAGATTTTACGAGAATTATAGTATTTTTCCCCTAATTATTGGCAACAAAAGCAGAATTTTGTCTTTAAATTTTGTCTGTCTATTTCAATTTCCTTCATAATCGGTTCTTGAGTTTATATAAGAACAAACACAAAAATAGAAAAATAATTCGCATGAATGTTGACGCCAGTGCTGTTTTAAATCATTAAGTCTAGCTTGGTGCATCTCTACGGAAAGAGCCATGTAAAAAATTCACAATCGCTATCACAGAAATGCGTGGAAATAATGCAGTTTATCTTCAATCTATATTTGCATTGGTAGGTCTCAGAATTTTATCTCATGCGTATTGTTTATGGTCGCACTGCGCAATTCTGAGATTCATTCATGAGTTCATTGGTTATCTATGCTTCCTCTAGTGTTCTAAAACAATGTAGATAACATGTATAACACGATTCTAAGAGTCTAATTTTTTTAAAAAAAATTATTAGTTATCATGTGAGAACATGATGTTGTTTTTGCTAGGAGGCTTCCAAAATTTACAGGCAAAAAATATTTGTTTTTTCATTGGTAGATAGCGAGTCACCTGAGCCACATGGCATTTGAGATTTGTTTTGTCAGTGTTGTTTGAAATATTTAATTAAAGTTTCTATCAATTGCTTTTTGTTTGTCGTTTGTATGAAACGACGTCATCTTCCAGTTTGCTTACGATTTCTTACTTTTAAATAATTAATTCCGCTCTCTGAAGATTATAACTTTTTTAAAATTATTTTTAATTTTTTGTTTCTATGAAATGACATCATCTTCCAGTTTGTTTGCGATTTCTTACTTTTAAATAAATAATCTTACGCTCAAAACAATTATCGTTTTTTTTTATTCTTATTATTTTTCAGTTTTAATTATTGCAATTTTGTAAAAAGTGATATATTTATTCTTTAAAGATATTATTAACGCATTCTTACTCATTGTATTTCTCAAAATACTGTAAATATTAGAATATAATTTTAATAACAATCTGCATTACGTTCATTGGATTTTACCACATATACAATAGATTCCAGTAATAGTGAACTTATCGTCGAAATTACTGGGTTTTTTTTTTAATTTTAAAATCTGTTGATTTTTAAAACTTTGTTTGCCAGCTGGGAAAATTGAAAATCAAATTTAAAAAAATTATTATTAGAGAGAGAGAGAGAAGTCTCATAATTTTTTCAAACCGGCTTAAACTAGTTAATGTCTTAAATTAATTAAGACAAATAATGACTCAAAAATAATTCTCACATGATAACTTGAAATTTGCAATCAAAGATATCATTTTTAATGGGTTTTTTTTTCATGTTTTTGGCATTCTTTATTTGAGTATAATTTTAACTTTTTACTACAGAATTTTACATTTGTGTTAATTTTTTGGGATACTTCGGAAGTCATTAACATCAAGTTAGTTCTATGAGACTGAACTTGAAATTAAATACAACCAATTAATTTCCTTTAAATTGAGTTAGCTTTTCGCCAAATTCTGATAATTTAATAACAATGAAAAATGCGTATATAAACAATCGGAAAAGTAAAATAAAATAAAATAAAAAATTAGAGAAATATAAGCAATCTATTTGGTGGTATACACAGTTAAAGATATTATTAAACGCCGTAGGAAGTTTTCTCGAATCCGATAATGCAAGACATTAAATAACCACATGTGGTAAACACAGCGTGTTATGATTTCTTGTTATTAGGATGGATCTTATGTCATTTATCTAATCTGGTTTCCGGTTTTCATTCTGTGTCCCTCCGGACTTGGCTTAAATCTGGCCCGCCCATTTCCTGTCATCCATATAAATAGTTTCTTTTTAAGATTGAGTGCGTCTTTAAGCTGCTCTCTGAAATTACTGCTATGATAAAAAAAATTATAAAAGAAAAATTGACTATTTTAGTTGCACGTTATTTCTGGTGGTATGGAAGAGGGGAGGGGGGAAGGTAATGTTTACGTCTTTACACTCGAAGAAAGACGATATCATCAAGCGAGACACTTGCCAAAAATGAAAAAATCATTTGGTAGTTGGTTAGTAGACTCCGATAAAGTTTTATAAGGAAGATTTTGAGTATTCGTAAAATAACTGATTGATAGTCTCATGTTTTGTATATTCATATCTGACTCTCCATTACTTTTATGTTCGTTAAATTTTACTGATAAATTTTGATTTTTCATATAGCTTAAACTAGCAATACCCACACGGCGTTACCAGTGACTTAGCACCCAAGAAGAAAGTTGGCTTTAAGGTTAGTCTCCACCATGTTACGTAACATTAAACGGGCATTAATAATAAAGATTAAAATGAAATCTGCTTTGCATATTTCAATGTATCATGTCAGAACATATTCTTTGTAATTTGGGATAATGTTGGAGAGGAAAGAGTAGAATTATTTTCATAAATGACTATTTTATATCGCAAATGAAGGAAAATTAAATCATTTTGATTATAACTATATTTTGAAGACTCGAGTGAAAAATAATTAAAAATGAAAGGCAGACGGGAAACGTTTATTATGGGGAATTATTTTATATAGATTATAGTTTCATGAAGCATAGTTTGTTGAGGATAATACCATCTATGCTATTATATTATTATTCCATAAATAGAAGCAATACTATTATTATTATATAGTTATTTAAATTTCTTATTATAGAAATTATCGGGTAATGCAACAATTGTGAGCTGCCTCGAAATTATAACTAAAAATTCAGTTAACTATCTATACTACCATTATAAATGTGAAAGTTTGGATGGATGGATGATGTTAGTCAATCACGCCAGAATAGCTGAAAGAAATAGGATGGAATTTAGCACAGAGATAGATTACAGTCTACAGAAGAACATGGGCTAATTTTTATTCCGGTTAATTGAGTGGTTCATTTTTTATTAATTAAAAACTAATTTTTTCGTCAAAAATCTTCATCTCCCCACCACCAAATCAGTAAGACTTCGGTTTCCCCCCCCCACGCTAATGAGGTTAGACATAACATATTTTCGATCGGTTATTTCAAACGATTCCGTTTGTTTTCTTGGTGTTTGATGAATTTAAAGCTAAACATTGTTAATGAATCAATCTTTCGTATTCATTCTGGAGTACTTTTGAACTAAAACAAAACAGAATAAAAGAAATTAAAAATTTCTAATCTGTATTGATTTATTCCAAATGGTATTCTGATAATGATTAGGTGTGTGCCGAAAGTGGCGTTACACTGGTAAAAAGCTCATAATTAAGATTAAAAAAATATAGAGAGATAATTTAAATAGTTTTCAAAGGACTAGCTATTCAAAAGAAAAATTTTATATGCTTTCGTATTAGAAGTTAAAACAGCCAAAGAAAAACGGAAAGGGAGAAAAAGACTCCAACTGATATAAAAATTCATGCCTTTGAGTTGACCCAATTGGAGTTGAAAATACACGCATGCATACGGTTTGATAACATTTTACATTGCTATCAGACCGTTTGTCCTCATATATACACATCAAAATTTCCACGCGAACGAAGTCTCTGGTAAAAGCCAGTAAAATTTAATTTTAATAGGACTTCGGAAATCCATCTTTTCGACTGCTCCATTTTTAGTTAGACATTTTGTGCGATCTCCTTCACCTACCCTTTCAGTGGTAAACTAAACACAACGCACAATAGGGAACGGGACCCAGTGAAGAGGAGGGAGGAGTTAACCTTGACATTCTCCGCTACTACCTTTTTCCGAGTACTGGGGATCCCAACCCCTCTCTGTTTACAATACCCTCCCCCCACCACACACACACACTCCCACAGGAAATTTGCCGTATATGGCCTTACTAGTAACTTGTTTTGGCAGTCATCTTCCTGAAGTTGAAAGTAAACAAGATGGCTTCCTGAAGTAAACAAGATGGCGGAGTTTCTAACTACAGATGGATGTTAGGCCTAAATAATTCACAGCTTCGGAAAAAAAAGCTATTACTTGAGTGTATTATTAAAGGGAAATTCATGCTGAATTCAGAACAAAAAATAAGGGTCAAAATGTTTTAATTAAATAAAAGTTGTTTTTAAAATTAATAATGTATCATCAAATATAATCTGAATAGTAATTTGTAAATGTTACAGTCTGATAGCATTGAAAAAAAATGATTTCAGGAAACTTTATTAAGGAAGTAAATCAGAAGTAATAAAAAAAAGAGAAAAAAAAAGATCTATTAATAATTTTTTCCCTTAAATATAAAAATCAGTGACGAATTCCTCTCTAGTCAGAAAAATCAAAATGATTATTTAATTTTTCATATATGATATTGAAACAGTAGAACATGAAATTATTTGACTGAACATTGATTATTTAAGTGTTTGTTCTCTATTGATATGTGAGAAATATTGTTTTATTGATATGATTTATTTATTTAATTTCTTAACCTTATCTATTTAAATGTATTCAGAGAAGATCTATAATGTTAAATAATTTTTTTATACGTCAACATTTGGTTGTGAAACATATTATGTTTAACATTTGTTTTTATTTTTCCATGAAAAGAAACTTTTTGTAATATTACAAAAAAAATTTAGTATTAATATTTTTAATGATTAAACACATTCTTTACGTCATAATAATAAATCTATGTGTCTTAGGAGAACTTAACAAAATATTTTAGAAGACTAAATAGTATTTATAGAATAACACATTTTGGCAACAATAAAAGAGGAGGAAATTTTTACATCCTCCTTGTATCTGCATGATGAGGCGAAAACAATCGATTTCATCGTGCCTATTTATAGCTAAAGAGCACAATTTAAAAAGAACAATAATTTAACAGACAGTAAATTGGCGAATAATGAGAATAAAATATTTCTCGAAAAACTGAAGGATGTCGGTTCATCTTCCATCTCTTTACTGCGAAAGACTGTTCTCAAGAATAATGATTACCAGATATCTTCTTTCCAATGTTCTAACAATTGCTACAGAAAGTTGTTGACAGTCAACGATAATTAGGAAACTAGGACAGACATATTCCGGGAATACGTATGGTGGAAAGTGAATAAAGGTAATATAATAGGAAGAGAGATTTTCCAGAAATTGAAATTAAGCTATTAGATAAATGGTAGAAATCGTGAAGAGAAACTGAAATTGGAGAATCAAAATATATGCAGGATCTAGGGAGCAATTAGACACAGGAGAAACTTGTTTTGGTTATTGTTCCTGAAAATTTAATTATTGAAGAAGCTGATTTCGAAATAAATGTTTATTGCATGAAGTAAATATTATGCAGGCTTCCTGACACAGAGGTAGCGCGTCTTCCTCGTGATCTGGGCTTCCCGAGTTCGAGTCCCAGGTAAGGGCAGGGTTGTTCTATCTGTAAGACGTGTGAATGTGTTCCCCCCCAGGAAAATGGGCTATGCAAGTGAATGTGCTGAGTGTGTAGCTAAAATCGTACTCTTGGCCCTAGTTGGTGCAACTTCAAACAAAAGAAACTTATTTCGGCTTGAATCTGCTCATGCATTAGGGGGCTTATCCATGGCAAGTGCCATTAGTAACAACAACAGCAGTAAATAAATATTATGGGTAAAATTAAGGCTGATTAAATTTGTTGGTAAATATTATATACTCTAGCTTTTGAATCTAAGTGAATATTTTTAAGCATTTATTTACCACTTAATTTTAGAAAGTACAGTAATCAACAAAAAATTCTAGCTTGAGATGTTGACAATTCACGTTTTAGACCCTTCTCTGAGTTCGAAATTATTTTAAGAAAATGTCCGTCTGTCTGTTATTGAGAAAAATATCTCAAAAACGCTTTGAGGTAGAATGTTGAAATTTTGCATACGGGCTTTACATGAAATTTGTAGATTTCTATCAAGTAACGAATAAAAGGTAATTAGAAGAAGTCCGTCTGTCCTACTGTTCGAATATAACTTAACACTATTATTAAAAATCGAAAAGAGTTGAATATATAAAATTAAGTACACATATTTAACATCTATAGTGAAGACGCCTATCAAATTTTGAGCCAAATGTAACAGGGAATGGACCGTCTGCCGGACAATACTTTCTGAAACATGTAAACGTGATAATTCGAAAATGCAACGACTAAAATATATCAAATTTGGTACGGAATTTTATAATTAGAAGTACAATTTTGTGTCATTTTATTTAAATAAATTGATAAAAACGTGTCTAATTTGATTTGCGAATTTCGTTAAAAAATGGGATAAATTTCATTTATTTTGATACTATTAGCCCATGCCAGGGTTTAATCGCCAAAAGACTCGCCATAGTTGGCTCAACAGGTTCCATAAAAATGCTAAATTCGTGCCAAAAGTTAATATTTCGTAACTATTGAATGCCAGTGATATGTAAGGCGTTCTTTGGGATGGCACCACACAAGTTAACATGATAATTATAAAACGAAAAGAGCTAAACAGATAAAGTACAGCACATAAATTTAGCATCTATAGTGTCATCACATGTCAAATTTTGAGAAAAATCCAACTATGGATTGTCTGTCTGTCCATCTGAACTTTCAAAAATAAGGAACCCGATAATTCATAAATGGAATGGCTTGAATATATCGAATTTGGTAAAGGATTTTATGCAGTTGTGCATCAAATTTTAGTTTAGTCGGATGAAAAAAAAAAAAAAAACTTCTAAAATTCAAATTTTGGATTGGATTTTTTGGAAAATTGGATTTGATATTCAAAGTTCTATTTTTGGACACTATGAACGCATTCCAGATATTAACCGCCATATCACTCGCCAAGGATGGCACCAAATATTCAGTAAAAATGCTATATTAATTCTAAAAGTTACTATTTTGTAATAATTATATGCCGTATAAGGGGTTTTGTGACAGGTCAAGTTTATAAGAGACAATGCGAGAAGCAGGGCCCGACTTAGCCTAGTTGGGGCCCAGGGCAAAATTTCTTTGGAGGCCCCTTTGTGTTCCACTACTTCAAAAATGAAGAACGTTCTTTAAAGAAGAAAGCGTAAAATAAACTTTCTATTCGATTTTGGGGCCCCTCTGATGTGGGGACCCGGGGCAACTGCCCCATATGGCCCCTGCCTTGGCGAGAAGATTTTGAGGAAGCAACCTTTCGCTATCTTTAAATGGAGCACAGTAATAATAATAAAAAAATCGTAGGTGTGTAGATTAAAAGAGAGAAAGAGAGAGAAAGGTGAATTATGGAGATATTAATTAAAGTACGAATAATTGTGTTGTTACGGTAATATACAGTTAAATGCCTTTTTTCTGCATGTTTAGAAACGGCTTAAAATAAATTATTTTCTTAAAATCGAAAGTGATAATTTTTATCTTGCAACTTTTTTTACCTAAAAATTATTACATATAAAAAAATTGTAAAATTCGTTATGGTCTAATCTTTTTATACGAAAATATACATTAAATAAAAATTTCATAGCAAAGCCTATTGTGAAAAATAAAATAGAAAATGGAGCATTTAACAGTATTAAAAATTTCAAAAGTAAAAAAAAAAAAAGAAATGTCAATTAAAAGTTTCTAAAATGAAACCTAAAACGTTAATTATTAAAATTCCTTTTCTGTGTTAAAATATATATATATATTCCTTTAATAAACAAGAAAAATTTAAACTTTCATTTTAAAAACTCAAGCAACATCAAGTTTTCCAGTTCAAAAATTCTAATACAAAATCGTCATTTTTTTTAATGTTTTTCTTCTAAACATTTCCACGCCTCTTATGTTTCATCAAAACTGGAAATTAGTTTGCAAAATCGTGTTTAAAACATTAAATCCATTTGTAATTGTACCGGGTGTCCAAAAAGTTCCCGTACTCCAAATTTAAAAAATCATTTTCCATGATTTTTTTTCAAGTATATTAAATTATGCCATGCGAGTAATGAAACCATGGACATGCTTGAAACTTTTTTCGGCGATCGACTTATCTCAAAAACTCTTTGGCCACCTCGATCCCCTGATCTGACCAACCCGGACTTTTTTCTTAGGGGATATTTAAAAGACAAAGTTTATGAAGGTGATCCTCAAACAATAGATGATTTGAAAATTGCAATTACCCAAAGGATACACGAAATCACTCCTAGCATGTTAAAACGCGTTTCGAAAAGCATGCGCAAACGAGTTCAGCTTTGTCTCAGAGAAAGGGGTGGACATTTTGAACATTTATCATAAATGTAAGTTCAGTATTTTTTCCTTAGTTATGTTAAAAGTGCTTTTTATCATTGGCATAAAAATATTTCTTTTTAAACCTATTGTTTTTGTAAAATAAATTCACAAATCATCAGTACGGGAACTTTTTGGACACCCTGTATAAACTGAAAGAAATGTTACTGCGCAGTTAAGGATATGTAAAGCATTTAGACAGACCCCTTTACCAATTCCAGAATTAAGAATTTTATATCTCATTGGACATAAAAACGAAAGAGAACGTTAACCCACATTGCATAATATTATACCCGCTGACACGTGTTTCTTGAACACGAGGCCACAGTGTTTTTATCACAAAATTTCTGTCGCTCACACCTGACTCACATAAAGATCACTTATTTAAATGTGCAGCAGATGCAGGCAGCTCTACTACGACGAACGTGTTTACGTTTCTTGTATTATGTAACTTCTTTCTTCTGATTATATCATGAGTGTTTTCGAATCTTAATTAAGACGAAAATCCAAGGCTGCGTCCTGACAGGGAAAATAACACGCAAAATTTACTATGTTACAATCTCGTTTTGGTAGAGTGCCAACGTTTAAACTTTCGTTCGCTAAGTACTGGTGTCGTCCTTTCGTGTGATAATCTATCTCATCTCACGTGAACGAAAACTCGCATTTTTGAAAGCTTTCTACTACGTTTTACGATTATTTTAAAAAGTAACAACGAAAATGTTCGTGAATTTTTAAAAACCTTTTAATAGACTTCCTTTTTACGATTCTAAATATTTAAATATCTTTCACAATATGCTAGAAGTGTGTTTAAGTTTCAGTCGCATTTATTATCACCTCACGATTTTGTTTTATTGATGTTCGTCTAGAACTGTTCGAATTGAATGAATTTTAAGTTTACTGACAAACAAAAGTGAGGAACCAGTTGTACCAAAATAATTCTTCAAGAAATCATTAAAAAAGTAAGAATAGAAATAAAAAAATACAAAAACCCAGAATCATAGGAGAAATCACAGAATTGAACTCAAAATTGTTTGACTAGAATTCTGATTTTTTAAATAAGATAAAAACAAATATATTAAGCACTTTAAGCACTTTAAAAAGAAAGAAAAGAGAAAGAAATTCGTTTTAAGAATATTTGTAGAAAATAATTTTAGATTTTTTTACATTGATTATTAGTATTATTCTAATTGGTTTTATAAAAATATTCGTAAAATTAATTAAAATATTTTCATTTGTTTTTAAATTATAGCAAAAGAAAATAGAATGGAATTGATAGAAAGAATTCAGAGTTCTTCTTATTAGAACTAAGTTTTAATTACCTTAACACAAGTTCAAAAAAAAAAAAAAAAAACCGAAAAACTCTTTTTGAATTTTAGATGTTATGATTAACATTTTAAAATTTAGCAACAAATTGAATTTTCTTCGTTATAAATCTGTTTACGTTTGTATCTTAAGTTTTACATGGATCGTTTATTCCTCAATTGTCTTAACACTTTTCCCATTCTTTTTTTTTCTTTCCCTAAATTCATAGAATTCTTAGTTTTAGGCTGTTTATGGGCCGAATTTCGAATTTTTTTAAAAAAAGGAAATAACAAATTTTCTGCATTGCCATTCTGTTAATCCTGAACTATATACATTTATTTTTAAAAAGACTATGAACATTTACTCTTTAAAAATGCTATACAAATTATGCAAATTAAAAAGCTTTCTTACATTACTTTGTTATTATTTTTAAATAATAAAGAATTCTAAAATTAGTAAACTCCACTTTCTATTCAAAAATGATTCGCCCAGAAAATGCATATGGATTAGATATACAAATTTATGTTGGTTGTAAACAAATCCCACTCAGAATCAAAATATTGATGTTTACATTTTTCTCTTTAAACGATGGAACAAGGTTGATAAACCCTGTTTCACTTGGTAATATGCAGACTGCAGAATTTCGAATTCTCACCCTCTTTGTTCCATTGAAGGTCATGACCGGTCGTTCCATGCATATACACATACAGGTGGTTTTTTTTTATTTTCTCAACCAAAGGAAGGGAAGGAAATGGAACATGAACCGCAGCTGAAACGCTCAAGGTCAGATCTAAATAGCAAAGACCCCCTGGGGTTTTTTGAATGAGAATCGGAGAGGGACAGGGAGAGATGAATGAAATGAAAAGTAAAGGGGGAGGTTCAGCTTTTCCGTTTGCTTGTTTACGGTTTTCTCGGAAATAGTTCTTTCTTCGAGATTTTTACTTTACCATATTTGGAAGTGCAAATGTTACAATGATTCGCCGAGTTTTATTTATTTATTATGTGATGTGTATATTGTAGTAGCAGTCGTTGTTTATCTGATAAAAATATACACCAAAACCACAACTTATCAAGGAATAAAAATCTAGTAACAATAAGGTAAACAAGAAAAAAACATCAACTTGTTTTTCTGTTTTCGAGTCATACAGTGTTTAAGTCCGCCATTTTTGACCATATCATTATAATAAGATTTCTATTATCCGACGAGTTTAAGGAGATTAAAGTAATCTCCAACAATCACAAATCGGTTAATAGAGATTTTTTTTTTAAATCAGGATTTTTAACATGAAATAATCAAAAGTATTTTTAAGCGTTACTATGGTATTAACATTTTAATAAATACGTTAGCAGTTCTCAAACTTTTTTCTTTATTGCCAATAATATTTGAATTTTCGCTATTTCATTTGTATTTTCCTTCCAATTCTTTACAATTGTTGATTATTGGTGGAAATATAATATCCTCATTCACATTTTAAAATTACTTTTGAGATAAAAATTACTTTGAATGTGTCTTTTCAATGTCATGTGTTTCAGTTGTAGAACAAAAAATACTTCACGATTTGTCATTTAAATAATGTTGCTTGTTTTTGTATCAAATGCCATTGTTATAAAAGTTTTATTTGCCAATTTTGATCTTTTGGAAAGCACTTCATTTTTTTTCTTTGGTATAAATATTTTTGATAATAAATTTTCATAATGACTAGCTATAACCATGTTTTATTTATATATTTTTTAAAAATTGTAATTCGAGTAAAAAACATTCTTATGGGTTCCAAACTCTAATTATAAAAACAGTTGAATAAGCAGCTCAAAGTATGATAATAAGTTAGTGGTATTTTGAAAATTATTTTCATGCTTTTAAAAAAACGGGATGAAAATTTTCTTTTTTTAATCCATAATCAAATAGTTAAAAATATTTTTTTTTCGGGGGAATAATTACCTTTGCTCAACAACTAGAAATTTCCCAACTTATTTCCAGAACAATTTTTTTTTGTAAGGATATTTATGGAATATTCTCTTATCACGAATAAAATGCTTTTGAATAGTGTATGTTTTTAGTTTTTTTTCCCTAAAAAAGGCCTTCAATAACAAAATTTCTCTATCAGATAAACTATCTATAACCTCACATTCTAGAATTCTATTCCATTGCCAACTTTTGCTTGTTTTTTAAAAAAATATTTGACTTTTTTAAAACAACAGAAAATATGATTTTTATCTTTCTAATTATTATTTGACTGACATACTTATTGGAATAAAAACCATTTCTAATGAACTTAACGTTAAAAGTAAAAATTTCAAAAATATAAATAAAAAAGCATTTGAGATCAGGATCCAGAGGACGTTGATGATAGGACTATTCTTGATTTGGTTGAAGTTTCTAGACTGCATCTGGATGTAATCTTCAATTCTTTCTTCTTCAGCTTTTAGGTCGGCATGTTTGGTATTATTTTTCATATACCATGACACATTTGTCATGATACCGAAAGCTTTAGTCTTATAAGATTTCAGAGTTTCTTTTTCTTCTCTTCTCCCCCTTTTTTAATCATGTCAGAACATGATGTTGTTTTTGGCGTCAACAAACATCCGAAGGCGAAAAATAAAACTATACGTTGGTGAAAAAAATATCTGCACGAGCATCTCGAAAAATCGGCTTTTAATAACGCGTTGCTATTGCATTTATAAAAGCTCTGATTATATAAAAAAAATAAGTTAACGGCTACAGCAAAGAAAAATGTCATTTTGAGCACGTGATTATGTGTTATTAAATAAATAGGAAATGTGATACTTTTTTAAACAATAAATGCTAGACAAAGTTTTTTTGGATCGTTTGCAATACTACAGTGACTCATTCAATGACGCAATTAAAACGGATAAAAAAGAAATTATGTTCTGTCATGATAACAATGAAATATTCATAGCAGATTTCATTTTAAGCTTTTTTTTTTTTTTCGATATCTTCAAAAGAGGATAAAGTATTTTTTGAATTATGATAGAAAATGATTTCCTTCACTAAAATGCGATTTTTTTAAAAAAAATTTTGCTACCGTCTCGCTTAATGGGAGTTTCGGTTGATACATATTCGGATAATCGGTGATCCTCATATATATATTTATATATATATATATATATATTAGAAAGTAAAAAAAATTAAGATGCCTTTGTTTAATTTTCATTAGACGAGGTTATATTTTCTCGTATTACACGTAACGATCTGAGGTCATTCTTTTTCTGCCTCTAGATCTTGGTGACCTAGTGGTAAAATCTCGGCTTCTTGGCTGGAGGGCTGTTATTTCGTTTCCGCTGACACTCCTTCATGCTGAAAAGTTGAATACATGAAGTCATGGACTAAATGTTCTCCCTTTGATGTAGCGCCGAAATTTGAAGGAGGATACCAGTTCAGGGGACATCGCAATAATTTGACCAAACTCAAAATCGCTGCTACGTTTGTCTCGAAATATCCCAAGTGCTGTTTCCAAATGAGACATTTTTTTTCATTGTTCTTTTTTATTTATTTTGTTATTAAAACCTTAAAATATAATAATTTTATACATATTTATCACATTTCTGGAATCTTTGAGTCGGCCTCTTCCTCAGATTTCCTACAAATCCTTCTCAATGTGGAGATTGAACCAGAGGTGGCTAGGGGGGCAATTGCCCCCTGTCGGAAACCTCTTGCCCCTTCCGTCGGCGAGATATTTAGAGTTTCGTCGGCAAAAATGCTCACCTTTTCGGGATGGTTGTAGAGAGTTGCGCATTATCGAATATGATTATTTAAATATGATTATTAAATATGATTTAAATATGAATATGATTAATATATTGTAAATAATCGAAATATCCAAGTAATGGTTAAATTGTTTAGACTATAGTTGGTAAAATATTCGATAGAGTGGTAGATCAATAATATGCTTATTTTCATAGACAATTTTCGATAGACCTAAAAATTGAAAATAGTGGATGTCAATATGTTAAGCAGATTTTCAGACGCCTGATTCAAATGTCGTTCATTCAGCTTATTATTTGTACTACTTTTGACAGTATAACCGCCAAAGGTGATAGGCTAATTTATTGACAATTTTTGATCAATCGACTATAAACTCAAAGCGACGAGTGTCGAAGAAGTCTGCAGATTTCCGACATTTGATTAAATAGTCGTTCATTTAACTTATAACTTGTGCTTATTTCGGCAATATAACTGAGAAATGAATGAGATATCGCATTACAATAATTTTTTTCTACAAATGTATAATGAACAATGAAAGGAAGAGCCAGCATCTGAATAAAGAAAAAATAATCTAAATAATACTTGACTTTTTTTTAACTAAATGTAAGATTAACTATTTTGAGTTATTTTGAAGCCAAATGAGAAATATTGTGCTTCCCCCCCCCCCTGTCGGATTTGTCTTGCCTCCCCGTCGGCACATTCCTGCATCGCTTCTGGATTGAACATAAAGTGGCATAACAAGCTGGCAACCTCTGAGGTGTAATGTTATTATTTACAGCCTCTACCATTATCTCTTGCATAATAAGAACAAATGGTCCCCAAGCCTCGATATTTCTCCCCCCCCCGCCCCTTCATTATATTTTAAAATTAGCATAAACACTAATATTTTGTACATGTGGAGTACCCTTTTTCTTCAAATAACGACATTCTTCGCATCTATAATTTTAGTTCTGTCATTATGTACATTTTACAGGCTTGTCGTGAACTCAAATCCAATAATATTAGCATTAATCGTACTTATTTTAAACAACTACCCAAGACTTCTAAAAAATTCATTGATGATTTTATATCAACTATGTATTAAATAATGTGCTATTTAAAGTGCCCGAATAAAAACAACAACAACAAAGAAATTAAAGAGAGATTTTAAAAAATCGAAAAAGTAGTTTATTGCTTTCGACAATGGTTGGTTAAAGTCAAACTTTGTTAATCCTCTCTCAATGAAACATTGGCAACGGATTTCAAATAGAAATGTAAAATAAGCCATAGCGATCAGAAAGAGAGTTCTCGCCTAATGGAGCGTTAAATATATTCAAAATATAGAGCGTTAATAATGCATACAAAAAGGAAATATAGAAAATTTAATTCAAATTTAAATTTAAAACGCATTTTCAAACATTTCTGACCCTAAAATATTGAAAAAAAAAAAAAAAAACACCTGAATTAGCAACAGTTTTGAGTAATTCAGTTTTGCAAAAAAAACAAATTGTATTTCGTTCGTCTTGGAGCGTTCAAATTTCACGTAAGTAAAATCCAAGCGTTTATAAGCGTTGATACAATTATGAATTTGTAAAAGTATTCTGATGGAACTGAACAATTCTCTGAAAGTTCAGTTTTCATGGGGGAAAAAATCAATATTTTGTTCGTCTGGGAGCGTTTGCTTTCTTTTATGTAGAACCAAACGATTGTAAGCATTGATGCCATTAAGAATTAGTAAACATATTTTAGTATATTTGAATAGTATTCTAAAAGTTCAGAACCTAGAAGTTAAAAAAAAATTGTATTTTTACGCGTTCTGGAATTATTCTGCTTTCCTTTAATTAGAACCAAACGATTGTAAGCGTTGAGGCCATTAAGAATTAATAAAAATATTTTCGTAGATTTGATTAGTATTCTAAGAGTTCAGTGTTAAGTGGGAAAAAATCTTTATTTTGTTCGTATAGAAGTATTCTGCTTTCCTTCAAATAGAACCAAACGATTGTAAGCGTTTATGTCATAAAGAATTAATAAAAATACTTTCGTAGATTTGAATAGCATTCTAAGAGTTCAGTGTTTAGGGGGAAAAAAATCTTTATTTTGTTCGTATTGAAGCATTCTACTTTCCTTCAAATAGAACCAAACGACTGCAAGCGTTGATGCCATTAAGAATTAATAAAAATATTCTTGTAGAACCGAATTATATTTTGGAAGTTCAATTTCCAGAAAAAATATTTATATTTTTTTCATTTGGAAGCATTTTGTTTTCCTCCAAATAGAACCAAACGATTGCAAACGTTGATGTCATTAAGAATTAATAAAAATATTTCCGTAGATTTGAATAGTATTCTAAGAGTTCAGTGTTTAGGGGAAAAAATCTTTATTTTGTTCGTATACAAGTACTCTGCTTTCCTTCAAATAGAAACAAACGATTGTAAGCGTTGATGTCATAAAGAATTAATAAAACTATTTTCTTAGATTTGAATAGTATTCTAAGAGTTCAATATTTAGGGGAAAAAATCTTTATTTTGTTCGTACGGTAGTATTCTGTTTTCCTTTATATAGTCCCAAACGATTATAAGCGTTGATGTCATTAAGAATTAATAAAAATATTTTCGTAGATTTGAATAGTATTCTAAGAGTTCAATATTTAGGGGAAAAAATCCTTATTTTGTTCGTATGGAAGCATTCTGTTTTCCTTTATATAGTCCCAAACGATTATAAGCGTTGATGTCATTAAGAATTAATAAAAATATTTTCGTAGATTTGAATAGTATTCTAAGAGCTCAGTTTTTAGGAGAGAAAATCTTTATTTTGTTCGTATGGAAGCATTCTGTTTTCCTTTAAATAGAACCAAACGACTGCAAGCGTTGATACCATTAAAAATTTGTAAAAATATTCATGTAGAATTGAATTATATTTTGAAAATTCAATTTTCACAAAAATTATTTATATATTTTTTCATTTGGAAGCATTCTGTTTTCCTCCAAATAAAACCAAACGATTGCAAGCATTGATATCGTCAGGAATTCCATCTATAAACAAATCCGTTTGTGTGGATGAGACGTAAATAAACAACCGAGGTTGCGTTTTTTCCTCGTCGGGTGCCCTGGAGTGTGACGTCAGATGAAATGAAGCGTTCATAATAGTTCTGTTTCGACTGGAGAAGGTAATGTTTTGTTGGTCACGCCAGGCTTGTTGTTGCCGACAGAGAGCTTGTCCCAATTCGAGGTTCGTGAACCTGTCCACTGCTTCCATCTCAGGAAGTCGGTTCTCAAAGACCCGAGAAAATGGCAACCGGTTTTTTTTTCGGTTAAACTACCACGCGAATACCCCTCCCCTTCTTGCTTGTATGCAGTGCATTTTTTTCTTTCCTCCCTTTGGTTTTGTTATTGTTAAGTCCAGGTGAGGAGGTAAAAGATGCAAAGGTCACTTTTAGGGTGACACAAATATTTGGAATATTAATGTTTTCTAACTGTCATTTTATTTTGTTTTGAAGGAGATTTATGTACCTGCATTGGAAAAATTAGTGAATAAACATATAATTAAGTTATTGAAAATCACTAATTAAGGTAATTAAGTAGTAAAAGTGTATAAATTAGGATTCGTTATGATTTGATAAATAAATAGACCCAGAACGGTCATTGTCATACTTTGAAATTTTTTTCATATATTCAAATGTATGCCATGGTGACAAATTTTAAAGAAACTTTTGTCGTAAATGAGTATATATCAGATACCAGAAGCGTAACGAGGCCTGATAGCGCCCGAAGTATAAAGCAATTTTTCGCCCTCAATTAACGAATTAAACATATCACTAGGATAACTTTCTTAATAAGATATAATATTCCAAAAAAAATACAACATTATAACTGCAGGAGAAGGGCGTAATAGCTGTGATGTTTAGCTGTAAATTGTATAGCAAATCATGTCTATATATGTGCGTAATAATATTTTAAAATGTAATTTAAATCCTAACCAATTTTCTATTTTTTAAATCTTAATTTAACTCAGATTAAATGTTTTCTTATTTTCTAATTCCATTCCACCTCTTTTATTTAATTAATAATACACGAACTCTATGAAACTGCTTTAATCAGAAGTTTCACACGCTCCAAGTGAAGGGATAAAAATCTGTCAAGATACGCAAATTCTTTTAAAAGATACCTACATAATTCCCTTTCCTAAATCGATACATGTAAAGAAATGTCTATCAGAATCTCATAGGAGTATAAAACAACAGGGAAGAATCTTTTGCTCTTCTGTCCTTGTTTTTGTTGGTAAATGGATTTCAGTTTCATCATCGCTTTTTGTACATAAATTATGCCTTCCGGGAAGGAATAAATCACATTAAAAAGTTCAAAAGTTTCTCCTTTTTTCGACCACGAAGCTGTTTAAAAATATGTTTTTCATATATGTATGTATGTGTAATGGTATCTCTTAATCTAATTTAAATCCTAATTATTTTCTTAATTAATTTTATCTTAATTTGGCCCATATTAATTTCATTTTAAAACGTTCTCTTATTTACTGATCCGATTCTCACTTTCTTTTTAATTATATTTAACATGCGCTCTAGAAAATTGATGACTTAAACATGTTCTTACGCTCAGAGAGAAGGAATAAAAATTCCTAAGGCTAACAATATTCTTTTAAAAATACGTAAGGCTCCCTTTTCTAAACGTACATTTGTGAAAGAAATCTCTATCAAAATCTCATAGTAAAATCCCTAAAGCGAAAAATTTCTGTCTCTTCTGCTCTTGGGTTTCGATGTAGACAGAAGCCTCTCTTGTTGTATTTTTCCTCTGAACATAATGTACCTCTCACGGTGAAATAAATCGAAGTTAAAATTCCGAAAATGCCACCTTTTCGGCTAAGTACTATTAAAATATGCTTACACACACACACACACACAATTTGTAGTGTCCAAAGCATTTATATCTTTTCCTTCGACTACTACCATAAGCATGAACAAGACTGTTTTTTTTTTTTTTTTTTTTTTTTTTTTGTATCTAGTGTATCACAACAACAATGAACAATGTTTACATTAAGCCATCATTTCTCACCAATAAGATGAAACCTGTGCAAACAGCTTGGACAGATTAACAGACATAAAGTCATAAAATTGTGTTTTTCGCACTCAGAGAAGTTTGAAATGTAGAAATTTGACGAAGTCTGGAATTTAAATTATAATATTTTCTATATAATTAATATATGAAAAAGTAAAAAAAAAATTAATTCACGTTTTAGTATTTTATACATTAAACCAATTACTGTCCGTAATCGCTGTCCCTTGGCATTGTTGTTCTAATCTGATCTCGTGCATGAGCAAAGCCGTCGATACAATGGTGAGCAGTTGTCTCATAGGATGGCTATTTACCGTTATGAGGCTACCTTGTTGAGATACACTGTTCCTCCAACTATGGACAATAACTGGCCGAGGTTCATACTTACATTAGCCCAGTATTGTCACACGCAAGTAAAAAAAAGTATGTCACATGTAAAAGTATTCTGTCGGGACAGAGTACTGAACCTTGTAGAATAAGTTCATTCCATCGTATTATATTTTCATAAACAAAAATATGCACGCCTTTGACATTAACTGTGGTTTAAAAGCCAGGACTATATATAGAAGACTGCAATTTGATTTTATGAAGATCATATGGCTTTTTATTATGAGCGAGGACAATTACAATATAAAAGATTAAAATGAAATCTGCTACATATATTTCAATGTATCATGTCAGAACATCATATCTTGAACGGCCAAGTACCACGTGCTCGTGCGAGTTAAATCATATTTTTTATTCATTTTAATGGTTTCGTTGAATGAGTCACTTTAGTATCGCAAACGACCCAATAAAGCTTTGTCCCGCATTTATTGTTAAAAACATTATCTCATTTCCTATTTATTTCACTTCATATAATCGAGTGCTCTAAACGACATTTTTCTAGGTTTTATTTGCTTTAGTCATTAACTTATTTTTTAAAAATTGGAGCTTATGTAAATGCAATGGCAACGCGTTATTAAAAGCTGATTTTTTGAGTTTCTCGTGCAGATAATAAAATTTCAATTTTTCGCCTACGGATTTTTGTTGCCGCCAAAAACCTCATTCCAAAAAACAACATCATTTTCTCATATGATAATAATTGTATACGCTTATTTATTGCTGTAGTCAAGTTTTATTTGCTATAGTCATTCACTTATTTTTTTAAAATCAGAGCTTTTGTAATGCAATTAAAAGCTATTTTTTTTTTTTTTCAAATGCTCGCGCTGAAAATAAAATTTTTATTTTTCGCCTACGGATTTTTGTTGACGCCAAAAACTTCTTCCCAAAAACAACATTCCGTTCTGACATGATTTTAAAGTAGTTTTAATTAAACAAGAAACAAAATAATAGAACTTCTAAGGTATCCAAGTAAACATTTATAACCTTCCCATCGATCTAAAGAGGAACTGGCGGAAATCTGGAGTAAACGATCTTGACAGAGCGATTATGTGATTTAATTGATCGGAAACAGATAGATAACAAACTACAAATAGATAAAAAAATAATCTTCGCAACTGGTGATCAACAAAAATAGAACTAAGCGGTAAACAGTTTGGGGAGAATTGGGTGTTGAAAAATTGAGTTTTTCATTTAACCTGAAATCTTCGGACATCTGGCTCATCTTAAAATAGATAAAACCACACATCTTATCTGACTGGACTTAAGATTTTACTTCTGGACAAACTGGGAGCATAAATTTTCGATTAGCTGATCGAAATCACCGTTGTTATTTGTGGTTTTGTTTGTTAGCGTTTTTTTTTTTTTTTTTTTCCTTCTTTTTGTGGCCACTCAGATTGAAAATTTTTAAAAAAATACTTTTTCCTCATCTGTAGTTTTCTGTGTTACCTAGTAAAAGGAATTCCAACCAAAGTGGAACAGGTTGTAATTAGACACATCTTCTGAGAATTAAAAGTTAATTTCTGAATCTGATCAATATTTTTCGACATCTCAAAGCCCGTTTTCATGCCATTTTGTCTATATTTTTAGTTTTTCGGCGCGAAAAATGTAAGCTATAATGTTTTTTTATATGTATATATTATAAAATATATGTTGTTGTTACTTATGGTACTTGCCTATGGACAAGCCACCCGCTGAAGCAGTAGCAGATTTAAGCCGAAAGGAGCGTCTCTTGTTTTTGAAATAGCGCCAACTAGGGCCAAGAGTACGACTTAAGCTACACACACATCACATTTGCTTGCACAGCCCCTTTTTACAGGGGGGGGGGCAAATTCACACATCTCACAGATAGCACACTGAAGAACAACCATGCCCAAATAGAGACTCCCAGAACACGAGGAAGATGTGTTACCTCTGTGCCAGAAAGCCGGCACGAAACATATAAATAGATATTACGGTAATCGTTAATGACTTTAACTTTCGAAATTTTATGAATCGTTATATTTCACTTTCTTACATAAATAAATAAAACTTTATCAACAAGATAACTTAAAAACGTAATGAATTAGATCGATGAAAGTTGATATCTGCACATCAAATGTCAAGATTTCGGTCAAGATTTGGAAAAATCCAATCTAAAACAGTCTGTCTGCAAATATGCATACTTCAATGTCAATGATGTAGGAGTTGCTTTAGAAGCGCCTAGGCTCATAGGCTTTTTATCTTCCGTTAAACTGAAATGATGGATTAGTGACAGACAACTTATGTTGAGCATAAATGGGGGGACATAATAAGACATAATTTTCTTTCATATTTATAACCAGCAATTAGAATAGTTTGAAGGAAAAAAATTGTTAGATATGTATGTAAATAAATATTAATAATGATAATAAAGAAGGGAAAAAAAGGGAAAGGGTTATTCCTGATAGTTTTGAGATTTTCTAAATATTTTCATTGGATAATTGGCACTTCCAAGGGGTCACGGGTCTTTATTAGAAGGGTACGGTGTCTTCTGTTTCTGTTACTCTTAGGGTCGTACGTGGGGATCTCCTTAATTGTAATATTGTTTATTTTGACCATTTTTTCGTAATATTTCTTGGTAATTTTTTTTTAAAAAAATTCGATTGTGGGTAATTGTAGGCCTTTTCGTATATTTTTGAAATTTGTCTAGCCGTGATGTTTTGCAGGGAGTTTAACTTTTCTATTCGGGTTTTTGCAGCAGCAAAGCCCGTTTCCCAAAATAACATCATGTTCTGATATGATGATAAATAAATAAAAATTAAAAATAAATCCTTTCTTCATGAGCATCTATTATTTAAAAGCAATTACATGCCCAATTTGGTACTCAATTTATACCCTCAAAAATGTCTAGAACATTTTTTAAAGTGCTATTTGCAAATAGTGTGCCTATAACATTGTTTTAAAAGTAAATGGTCATATAAGCCATTTATCCTTTACATGTCACAGTTTTAAAAAAAATTCTGCTTGATAGTCATTAATAACATTTAACTTTTTCACCTGAAAAGAAAAAAAAAAAAAAAGATTAAAACGAAATCTGCTCTGCATATTTCAATATATCATGTCAAAACAATTGCAAGTTAAATTATCGTTTTATTGAATGAGTCACTTCAGTAACTTTAGTATTGCAAACGATGCAAAAAAAAACTCTCATTGATTGTTGAAAAAAATATCACATTTCCTATTTATGAAACTAATTTAAAATATATCCCATTTCCTAATTATTTCTTTTCATATAATTACGCGCACAAGATGACATTTTTCTAGCTTTTATTCTCTGTAGTCATTAACTTATTTTTTTTAATCACAGCTTTTGTAAATGCGATGGTAACGCGTTATTAAAAGGTGATTTTTTGAGAGGCTCGTGCACATAATAAAATTTTAATTTTTCGCCTACGGATTTTTGTTGACGCTACAAAACCTCATTCCCAAAACAATATCATGTTCTGACACGATAAACAAATTCAGTTCGTTCAACTGGTCAATCCAAAAAGTAAGATAAAATGTCTCTTTCCTGCAGAAGATGGCCACTTCACAGCTGCACCAAAAAAGACAATCAGCCAATATCCCTTCCTCGTCTGAGGGATTTATTTTAAAAGAGACATCCTAAGCTCCTCTTCTGTGCGTCCTTGAAACCCGATGTTGGTCATTTATATCCGTACTCAACTACCTTCCTCTGCGGCTTAACCAGAGATGGGGAGGGAAGGGGGGTTGAAGACGCTCTTGAAAAGAACACTGTATCGCGCCATTTTCTGATCTATATAGTACAATACTTTTCTTTTATGGCCTTCCCTACCTTTACACCTGAAAGAAAAGGAGTGGTCAAGCTATAAGAGGTTCTTTTCATTCACGACGCCATTTTTAGAATACTTTTGACTGGACCCCCAAAACTTAAAAATAATAAAACTAATGGTATTGAAAGAGATTTTGAAAACTCTGTGCAAAAATATTAATTTTTTAAAACCCTTTATTGCATATTGTATCAAATTTGATTCATTATTTTTCATTTAAATAATAAGTAACCTTTCAGAATAGGAGATGTTTCAAAGAATTTTTAAAATAGAAATTTTAATATATATTAGAATAGAATTTAGATTTTTGGGGGGGGGGGCGGGGGAGATGGCGTAGGTATACTCCGTCCCGGCCGAAGCCATTCGGATATAACGATGAGCTGCCGCAAAGCAACCCCCACCGAGCACGGAAGTGCAGGTTAATCAGCTTAATTTTCATAAAACAATTCAAAGAACTAGATCGGAAAGAGATACGAATTTAAATTCTCAAAAATTGTCACCATGTCTCCAAGTACAGTAATTTTCAAACATTTCAACAGTTATTAGAGGAACATAAAAATGTAAACAACGTTAACTAAGAAAATGCTGTTAAAAAGAAAAAGGTATAAACATTTCAACAGATATAAGAGTAACATAAAAAGTAAACATCGTTAACTAAGAAAATACTGTTAAAAAGAAGAAAAAAAAAAGAAAAAGTGTAAAAAAAATTTATATAAAAGGGAAGCTCTTGGTAACCCTTGGGGGGGGGGAGATAGAAAATTTCTACAAAATTTTATTTTTGGTGGCGTATTTTCCTGTATATGCAAACTTCCCATGGCAAAAAAAAGATTTTTTTTTTCTTTTGAAATTTGAGAAATCAAAACATTGCAAAGATTTTAGTGATTTTTTTTTTTGAGATCGATTGTATTTGAACATACTATTACTGCTGTGGAGTCAAAATTAAAAATGAATTATTTCTGTAAAAATTGGGATTGTGTCTTGTCATTCATAATGCATAAATGTATATTTTATTTCTCTACATTCAAAAAGTGGGTGAAATGGTCTAATTCAGAGAATCGAATACGAATCTCATCATATCGGAAAAAATGACTTCAAGAAATTTCTTTACAAGAAGGGCGACAAATTTCACAAAGGTTAATCATTAATGCTGATTGCAAATGAAAGATCGATCAAAAACTGACAAGAATAATCGATGCAGTGATTAAATTAAGCAGCTATTTTTGTAAAGATTGAATATATCGGTATCTTTTAATTTGGACATTATACAGCAAATAACATTATCCACGATCAAATAAACAGCATCCATTCTATTTGTTTCGTTTGAATAAAAGTTCTCAAACATGTTATACAACTCTCTTGGGATTTAACCCTAATATGTTCATTTGAAACATGTTTATCCTTTCTTGTCAGCCGTCGATAGCTCAGTTGGCAGAGCGGTGTTCTGTAGGTGGTGAAAGCAGACATCCATAGGTCGCTGGTTCGACTCCGGCTCGACGGAAATTCTTTTTTTCCCTCTCCATTATTCTTCTAATACTTATTTAGGAGTCAATAAAAGCCTTAAGCAATGAAAATTTTAAGCCATATTTCATTCCCAAAACTTTCAATAATTTTTTGTTGATTTTAATTTAATCTTTATATAAATAGTTTAAACAATAAATTTAGAGAAAATGAAATTGACGATCACTTGATTATGAGCTGGAGAACAACACAACATCAAAACTGAAATTTAAAAATAATTTTATGCAAAGCAATATGGTATTTTTATTAACATATTCTATTAATTTTTATTACTTACATATTATTAATATGCTCACACTTTTTTGAAAAAAATTATAAAATACCACATTTTTTTTTAGAATTATAACATTTTATAAAATAAAACTTCGTCAAATGGTAATCAATTAAGAAAATTATTAGGGTAAATAATTCAAAATTAATTGAAACAATTATTAATTTGGTTGATGGATTCGATTTATTTATAATTGAATAAAAGCTTATAATAAATCAAATAACTTTTAAAATGCCACTAAACATTTTGGAGGATTCTTGGATTCCTAAAATTTTGTGGTTTCCTAGGTAATTGCCTACTTTGGCAGTTGAATAATCTTTCCTATTATTTATTATATACTTACATATACAACAAAAATAACTTTCTGAGTATTAATTTTTTAAAAAATTTTTAATTGATAAACGAATTTTATTTTGAAAAAAATCAAATACAAAAATTATTTTCATCAGATTTATAAACGCCAGGTTTTTCTAGATTTTTATCGTTTGCTTATTTTCCCCGATTGATTATTATTTTATTGTCCTTATTTTTTAAACATTTTACATGATGTCATTTTTTCGTTTACATTGTTACATGTTTACATAGTTATATGATGTCATTTCACTTAAAGAAAACAGTTATTAGATTTTAATTTAAATCGTTGGTAATAATGATGAATTTAATAGAAATACCAATCGGTCTTCGACGAATATTTATTTCGTTTATATAAGAATGTGAAGTTAAAAATTTATTTTTAAAAAAATGAAATCTACGGTCGTTGCAAATTTCAAGTTATCATGTGAGAACATTATTATTTTTTAAATTGATTATTTATTTTAATTAATTTAAATCATTAACCAGTTTAAATCAGCTTGAAAAAGTTACGAGACTTCTCTCTCTAATGATAATTTTTTGAAACTTTCATTTTCAATTTTTCTAGCTGGCAAACCAAATTTTGGAACTCGACTGATTTTAGGATAAAAATATCCAATAAATTTGAAGAAAAGTTTACTATTACTGGAAGCTAGTGTATATATGGTAAAATCTAATGATTGTAATGCAGATTGATACTAAAATTATATTCTAATATTTACAGTGTTTTGAGTAAAACAATTAGTAAAAATGCGCTTATAATACCATTAAAGAATAAATATAAGTCCCGTTTTAAAAAATTGCGATAGTTAAAACTGAAAGAGAATCTCTCCCCCCCCCCACCCAAACGATTATCTTCTGAGGGCGGGATTAATTATTTAAAAGCAAGAAATCGTAAACAAACTGAAAGATGACATCATTTCATAGGAACAAAAAACTATTGATTATAAATCTAACTAAATATCTCAAACAATATTGGCAAAACAAACCTCAAACGTCATGGGTCAGGTGACTTGCTATCTACCAGTGAAAAAAAAAAACGAATAATTTTGCCTTCAAATTTCGAAGACACCAAGATCTCTTACCAAAACCACATCATGTTCTCACATGATAAAAAGAAAAAGCTGGGGGGGATTAAAATGGATTCAAACCTTTAATCCAAAAAATCTTATCAAGATTACAGTGTATACGAAAGTTCCTTTATGGAAACGCCTGTATTCTATCTTTCCCTGCCAAACTATTATTGATAAGGGGGGGGGGAATGTGCTTTGCTTTGCTTGTCTCTAGTATTAGAAAAGGCAAATGAAACTTTCTCGCTTAACCCAAAACAAAGATTTCATCTTTCCATTTTTTGCACAAAAATATGAATCAGAAGCGGTCAGAGTGCAGATTTTTATTTCAGAATCTCGTACATGAACCTTTTGAGCTTTGTAATATTTTACATAAAACTAAACATGCATATAGATAGATGTCCTTTTCTTTTCCCCCGACCATCAAAGATCAAGCCAAGTTTGAGATAGAACTACACATTTAGTTATAAGATCTGGTTCCAAATTTCGTTTGTTTAGTTCGTCACGCTTTTGGGTTGGTTGTCAGATTCAAATATTCGCAAACAAACAGATCCACATATGACCCATCCGTTGACGGATTGAGTCACAGATCTGATAAATCTGTATGCTACATACTTCATCCATGTAGCTAGTATCACTTCATTTTGGGAAATCGTATTCGCAGAGACAAGGACGGACGAACAGACAGGCTTTTCTAATGACGAATTCGCCAGATAGGATTTCGTTCTAAGCGATTTAGCGAATTGCGTCTCCAATTTCATTGCAATAGTTCCTTTCATTCTAAGCAATGATATTCACAAATCCACTAGATTTAATTTCAAAAATGTGGTTTTTTTTTTTTTTCGAGATTTATTTTAAAGATTAATTTTTATCCCACGGTTAATAACGGTTAAAGTACAAGAAAATTGGGTGCCTATTTTGATTGAATTTTTTCCGAAGGACGGAAACAAAAATATGGTACAGACTTCTATTTGTACGATATATCAAAATTTACGCAAAAAAATTCATTTAATTTCATTCATTTATTTTTTTTTGAGTTATCATGGTTTTTAAGAGTACAGACTGATTGACTGATAGATTAACGGATTTGATCCGAAATTTCATAAATAACAATACAAAAATTAAAATGAAATCTGCTCTGCATATTTCAGTGTATCATGTCAGAACATCATTTCTTGAACGGCCAAGCACCACGTGCTCGTGCAAATTAAATCATATTTTTATTCGTTTTAAGGGTTTCATTTGAATGAGTCACTTTAGTATTGTAAACGATCCGGAAAAAAACTTTGTCTCGCATTGATTGTTTAAAAAAATATCCCATTTCCTTTTTATTTCATTTCATATAATCGCGTGCTCAAAATGACATTTTTCTAGGTTTTATATGCTGTAGTCATTAACTTATTTTTTTTTTAAATCAGAGCTTTCGTAAATACAATGGCAGCACGTTATAGAAAAGCTGACTTTTTGAAGTGCTCATGCAGATAATAAGATTTTTATTTTTCACCTACGGATTTTTGTTGACGTCACAAACCTCATCCCAAAACAACATCATGTTCTGACATGATAATAATTTATATAATAAGTCTATGTACTAAATTTTATCCATCTAGATCTTTACATTTTGTAATTATCATGTTCATTTGTAATTGGAAGCCGGACAGACTTTTTTCCCGAATTAATTGCGTTCAAAATTCGATACAAATCAACTCATTTCGTTTTAAGTTCACATACCAAATTTCATCTGTCTAGCTCAAAGTATCTTTGAGTCGTCGAGTCGATAGACATTATTTCAAAAATGTAGGTTTTTTTAATCGGACTTTTCTGAAACATACAAAATTCTCAAGGTTCAGAAAATTCTTTGATAATGATAATCATTCCTCTTTGCATTTTTAGCATATGTCAACGTAATAAAAAGTTTAATTCAAAATAATTATTCATAAAAAATTAAAATTTTAAAATCAAGCTGATTTGTTGAAATATTTTTACTGATTAATACTAAAGGAACAAAATTATTTTCGTCCCGATATTATTTTTCTACTCTCTACTTCTTTCTGTAAGAATCCGAAGTTCATGAAATCTTAGTGTGGAACAGCATAGTAGAAAAGATTATTTTAAAACCACGCACGTAAAACCAACCGCCGAAGCAGGAGATAATTTAAAATATGTGAAATACAATAGGAGTAACTAACTCGCGAAGAATGCTTATCTAATTCTAAATAAATGTGATAATTTCCGTTTTGGTAAACACTTCCTGTTTCCTGAGCGATGCATCATTTTCTTATCTAATCAAAGCGGAGACGGACGTTTTCATTAACAAAAAGATACATCTTTGATTAGTTGATGTGTCCAATCTGTTAAAGTATTGTTATTTTCCTCCAAAATAAGAATTTTGGCTCTTGGAAATTCGAAGTTTTTGTCTCTGTTATTAGTGAAATGAGCATTAATTTTGTACATAGTTTGTGTATATCAGGGATGCACAACCTATGGCCCGCGTAGACTTTGAAGTTGGCCCACGAATGTTGCTAATAAAATAAGACTAATTTAAAATAAAATGATAACGTTCTCACAAATGATTTTTTAAAAAATCAAAAATAAGAAATAGAATAGCAGATAAGAACCTTTCTGCTGTTCTAAGTATTGCCTCGAACAATCTTAAGCCCAACATAAAATCAATAGCTTAAAATATCCCAGACATCTCATTAACTTTTACTAGTTTTGATCAATTTTTTAAATCAAAATTTAATTTGTGTTCTCTGTATAATTATCAAAAAGTTTTCCTCTATTATTCAGTTTCAAGCTTGCCACTTTTTTAACATGAATCTTTTTTGGAGGTAAATTATTTTAATCATATCTATAATGTTTGTGTTTTATTCATTTATTTATTGCATAATGCGTGAATGAGTAAAATAAGTAAAGTATTTTTTGTAATTCATGCAAATTGCCACAAAAAAAAACGGTGTTTTTACGTTTTAAATATGATTTATTATTCACGTGTTGCTTTGGCCGCCGACATGATCCTTTTTCATATTTTGGCCCCTCATCCTGAAAAGGTTGTACATCCCTGGAGTATATAAAGAAGAGGATATGGTTCCCCCAAAACTTTCACAATTTTAGTTTAGTTATACTATGTCCCGCTGTAGAGCAACATGTATATGGATAGATTCAGATCACGTCCGGGTCACCACTTGTGGGGGTATGGATAGATTCCTGCACTTAAAATGTTCAATGCATCAAGAAATCACAATATGGCATTTTTAACAAGGGACAAGAATGATATTTATTTTATACAACAAGAACAAAAAATAAAATTATTAACGTAAGTAGCTGAAGTGTCCCTCCTGAGCTGAGAAAGAAATATTCAGTTCTTGTCGGCCATATTGCATAGCGGGTAATGATACAGTAATACCCGCATATTTATCACATCTACACATTTTTTATCATGTCAGAACATGATGCTATTTTGGGAATGAGCGTCAACAAAAACCTTAGGTGAAAAATTGAAATTTTATTATCTGCACGAGCATCTCTGAAAATCACCTTATAATAACGCGTTGCCATTGCATTTACAAAAGCTCTGATTTAAAAATAATAAAAATTCAATGACTATAGCAAATAAAACATAGAAAAATGTCATTCTGAACACGTGATTATTTGAAATGAAATAAAGAGGAAATGCGATATTTTTTAAAGCAATCGATGCGAGACAAAGTTTTTTTTGGATCGTTTGCCATACTAAAGTGACTCATTCAATAAAACGATTAAAATAAATAAAAATATAATTTAACTTGCACGAGCACGTGGTGCTTGGCCGTTCAAGAAATGATGTAATGACATGATACATTGAAAGATGCATGGCAGATTTCGTTTTAATCTTTATTTTATCAAGTCAGAACATGATGTTATGGTGGGAAATGAGGTTTCCAGTGTCAAATAAATAAATAAATAAATAAACCATAGGTTAAAAATTGAAATTTTATTATCTGCACGAGCATCTAAAAAAAATCAGCTTTTAATAACGTATTGCCAAAAGCTGTGATTAAAACCAAAAATAAGTTAGTGACTACAGCAAATAAAACCTAGAGAAATGTCATTTTGAGCATGCGATTATATGAAATGAAATAAATGGGAAATGAGGTATTTTTTAAAAAAACAATCAATGCGAGACAAAGTTTTTTATGATCGTTTGCACTAAATACTAAAGTGATTCATTCGATTAAACGATTAAAATGAATAAAAAATGTAATTTAACTCGCACGAGCACGTGGTGCTTGGCCCTTCAAGAAATGATGTTCTGACATGATACATTGAAATATGCATAGCAGATTTCACGTTAATTTTAATACCTTTAATTTCTTACCGGGTTAATATTTTCGAGTAGCTTGTTCTTGGGAAAAAATTACCAAATATTTTTATTAATGAATGGCTGGATTTTTGTCATAAGGTATATTATAGCAGGTATTTAATATTGTATCCATACTGAATAACAAATACAATTTTTCTAAATAACTACTTTTACAAAACGCTTGTTAACTTCCTTGTTAACAGTAATAAGAGGATAACAATCTGAACGCATTACAAGGAAATTTAAAGTTCTTGCTCACGCACGTAATAACATCCTTTTGTGATATCTCTTGGTCACAATGATGATATCCTTGGACGTAATCCATTGCGTGCCTGATGGCATTGAAATGTTTGTAGAAAACTAACATGCATTCGATATAAGCATATTCTGCATGAAATCACTTCTTTTACGTTTATTTCATTGGGAAAAATTACAAGCTTTACTTTTTAACACTTTCGTGTGAGATAGTCAAGATGAAAAAAATATGCGGAAATGAAAGTATGGAATGGGTTACCGTAATAGATTGTTGATTCTGGAAACAGTTAATTTTCTTGTTGATTTCGTTCTGGAATAAAATCTCAAGCTAAATGAAATATTAAACTATAACTAATATATTTATGCCAGAAACTTACAGTTTCAATATTTTTTTTAAATCAACGCTTTGTGAATATTGTTATATATGGTGCAATATTATTTATCCAGTAATCGTTATTCCTTGTTAGAATATAGTTCAATATTTCCTAGATGTTAGGTAAACGGTATTGTGGTACTATTGGGGCTATATTGCAAAAAAAGAAAGAAAAAAAAGATTGAAATGAAATCTGCTATGCATATTTCAATGTATCATGTCAGAACATCCTTTCTTGAACGGCCAAGCACCACGTGCTCGTGCGAGTTAAATTATATTTTTGTTCATTTTAATGGTTTCATCGAATGAGTCACTTTAGTATTGCAAACGATACAAAAACACTTTGTCTCGCATTGATTGTTAAAAAAAAGATTGCATTTCCTATTTATTTCATTTCCTGTTATCACGTGCTGAAAACTGCATTTTTCTAGGTTTTATTTGCTGTAGTCATTCACTTATTTTCTTTAATCAGATCTTTTGTAAATACAATGGCAACTCGTTATTAAAAGCTGATTTTTTTAGGTAATAAAATTTTTATTTTTCACCTACGGATTAAAATGTTAATTTTTTGCCAACAGATTTTTGTTGATGCCAGAAAACCTCATTTCCAAAATAATATCATGTTCGAAAATGATTAAAAAAAGCGACATAAGGCAAAGGAAAGTAGTAAACAAAATTTTAACTCTTTACTAATCTTGTTTGTCTGTTACACTGGAAAAATGTTAATTGATTTTAACTTTTCATTGATTATAATTATATTGAATAAAAGTATTAGATTGCACACACACACACACACACACAACAAAAGCTTTGTAAAAATGTTTAAATCTGCTCTTTCACACACACCGAGTAAAGGGATAAAAAACTGCCAGCTAAGCACATTCTTTTTAAAAGGTACCGAATTCCTTTTCCAAAATCAACACGTGTATGGAAATCCCTATCAAAATCTCACAATATATAAACATTGGGGAACATATTTTCTCTCTCTTGAGTCTCTTGCCCCTCTTTGCTATCATCTGTTTGGTTGCCGTGATATAAGCTGACGTGTTTCGTTCGTCTGCGCCTCTTGTTGCATAAATCATGGCTCCCGGGATGCAATAAAACGTTCAAGTGTTTTTCCTCTGTCTTAGACTACGATTCTGTTTAAAATATTAATATTTATTTTTTATTATTAGCTCTATTTTGATTAATTTAGATTTTCTAAACGGTTTTTAATTTTAATTAGTTTTTACAAGAAAATATTATATTCCACTTCATAAACCAACGTCGACATTGTTGTGAATTTGTATTTATTTCTCCGTTTCAAAAGCTGTCATCTCGAACTGCGGTTTCAGTAATGTTAAGTGTGTATCGCGCTTTGCGTCAGTTTTAGGTGATGAATTCTGGACACTAGAAAGAGTAGAACGGAACATCTGCTGGTCGAACAGCGAATTCCGTGAACTACGAACCCGACAATAAAAATCGGTGACTGATAACCCACAGCGCTTAACACCTGGTCGACTAAAGAAGAAAAAAAAAATTGCGTTTCTATGCCGGATGTTTAACAACCATGATTTGAAATTTTTACAATTATCTGTGACAAAATGGTACAATGTTTCCATGCTTGCAAATACAAATACGACAAATATTTAACAATGGATTAATTATAAAAAAATCAGTTGAATATGAATTTTACTTACATTTTAGTTTTAATATTAATATTTAAATAAAATTGATCTAAAAAAAGAATTATAATATGATAAGATTTATTTAAAAAGAAAACTGTTTTAAAAGAAACTTTATTAAGAAAACTGTAGTATAAAAAAAAGAAAACGATAATTTTAAAATTAAAAATGCCAGTAAATATTTTTTTAGGTTTTTAATATGTAGTATATTTTATAATAAATTGCAAGTCCTTTTAATAGATGAATAATGATTTTTAAACTTATAATTTCACTGAATGATATAATAATTTTTATAAACAAAATAATGTGCTGCACAAGGATTGTAAAATAAAACTTCTGGATGTAAAACAATACAGTTCGTATAGAATGCATTCATTTTATTTAAAGTCAGAATTTTTTTCTTCTTTTTTTTTTCTTCTTTTTTTTTTTTTTGGCCTTTGATTAAATGTATTATTTTCAACACTAGACAGCAATCAAGTCTTTCACTGAATTAAAAGTTTTAACAATTATTCACTAACGATAACTGAGGACACAAGGTAAGGACTTCTAAAATAAAGAAGAATAATTTATGTATAAAAACAATTTTGATTTTCGATTTTGATAAAGGTAGATAAATTAAAGGATGTTTACACCATTTTATCATTATGTTAAAAATACATTCAAAGGATTAGAGAAAAAGGATTTTTTTTTCAATTACTTACGTATTCGATTTAGCCAAATTTCATTGTATGCATTTACTAATTCAAACAAGTATGTATCTGTATGTTGGCCTTTATTAAGGCAAACCATAAATCAATCAATTTTAGCATGCAGTTACAGAATGAGTAGCAGGATCTAATCCAAAACAGTTTTTCAAAATTTTCATCGGACCCTTGATTAAAAAGTAATCAGAATTTTAACATTTTTTCATCTATAGCTGATAAACACAATTTTGTATAAAACTTATTAAATATACCTCTTTAAAATGAAAAAATAAAACAAAACATTTTAAATTGATAGCAATCAAAAGTAATTGTAATCTATTTTATTATTGCTTTTGAGCGATGTAAATTTTATTATCATGTGAGAACATGATGTTGTTTTAGATAGGCGGTGTTGATGATGTCTCCGAAATTTACGGTCAAAAAATATTTCTACCTGCTTTTGCAAATATTGAAATATTATCTATGCTACTTTGAAAGCAGATGCTTTTTCAAAAGGTTGACTTGATTTTACCTGTATTGCTTTATTATTACGTATGCTTCTTTGACAGCAGATGCGTTTTTAAAAGGTTGACGAAGAACTATGACA